>QRDG01001746.1:42074-67664 GCA_012064385.1 Puccinellia tenuiflora | reverse complement strand
TACATGAAGCACACCACCTAGTATTGATATTTCAATATTATCTAGCTACTATGTGGTATGTCATATTCATGAGAAATTCAAATTCTATAATGTCCATTAATTTCTCTAGTTGGTTTATTTGCCTCTTGTTTAAAATAAAATGAATCATCACATTATGGGGGAGTAATAAGCTATGTGCATATTACAATCCCATAAAAATGTGAACATTGAGGTTTGCCACTTAGAGTTGATATTGTACATTATCCATTTCCTATGTGGCATGTTTACTCAAACACGCTCCATTTTTCCTTTGTGGTTACCTCTTGGTCCTTGTTTGTGGGAGTTTGCTTGGTGTGGTTTTCTCTAATATGCATTTCCATATATTATGTGAGAAACCATTTGTTTTCTTTTATTCTAATCATGGCTTTGCCGGTTGGTTCGAATAATTGAAACTACCAACAACCCTCTTTAAAAATGGTGTGTTTAATTCCTATCTTTTGCCATTTGCTAGTTTGTGGTGAAGTTGGTCTTGTACATCATTCCTTTATGCCACCGAGAAATTTCTTCTCCATACACTCCTTGTCCTTGACAAGTGATACTAGTAATTGTGGTGGATTTTGTAGACCATCTTCACATTGGCTCTTGCGTTGACTTGCTTTATCTATTGCCTTCCTCGCCTTTTGAATGGATCCTATTTTTCAATTGGTAGTGTTTAGTGTTTTAAATAAAATATGGAAAGTAATGATCCCTTGTGCATGCATTTTGTATTCAAATGCAAATTCAAAGATAATTCATGAATATTGGGGGAGCATTCCTTTTATTTAGAACACTAACCTATCTATCAATTTTTGATCCTTTCAATTGGCATTTGATTCTTTATCTTGTGTTGGTACCTTCAATTGGTATTAATTGGAATTTAATATCTCCTCCATAGATATTTGTTCCAATTAATATTTATTGTGGGAGTCTTGATACCTTTCGCCCTATTTTACTTTACTTAATTTCGGTCAAGTATCACCCTCTTCTTGGTATCTTTTCTCCTAGTTGATATTTGTTTTGTTTTAATTGTTATCTTATTTTCAATTGGTGTCTTATCGATCATTTGTTGTGTTGATTCGATTCCTTTTGATATCACACTTCATGTGTTGATGTGTTTTGGAATCAATCATTTGTTGATTTGATTTTTCCTCGATCATGTGTTGATTTGGATTTTGATATAATTTGGACAACCTTTTGTGTCACACTTTGGTGCGCTCTCTTCTTGGTTGATTTGGTGTTTTTGTCCAAATTGTATCTTGTTTGGTTCTTGTAAGTCTATGCATGCATATTTACTAATATATATATTTTATGGCATGCTAGTCTGTCTAGTTCCAATATATAGGGAATACTCCACCGAATCCTAAATCGGCTAAAATGTGCATGAAATTCAATTTCATATCTATATGCACATGTTTATGTGGAGTGCTTCCTATATATTGTAGTTGATCTAACTACTATGGGACCCAATGAGTTTGGGAACCATTTTGTACTCTAATTTTGTTTTAGGTACAATGGAGATGCATTGGATGCTTGCCTCATTCATAAGGAAGGTGTTCTCACCGTGTGATTGTCGGAGTCAAGCTTTGATGTCAAACGAACTCTCATCACCTTCATCACCAATGTCATCTCGGTAACAAGTATCTATCCCATGCATACTTTTCTTGTATTCAACCTTGTGTAGGTTGCCTCTTGGCATGCAAGCTTCTATATGCAATTGTTGTGGTTTTGGCCTATTTCCTTCACTTAATATATCTTTGTGATATGTGTGATGAATTTGCAAAAACCTTTCTTCAATTGATATTATTTCCTTGTGATACTTGTTGCCTAACTCAAAGCATCTCCATTATCTCTTGTTCCCTTAGTGATATGTGTGATGCATTTGATATATTTGAAGTTCATTTATATACAATGAGATAAATTTGAGCTATGTGCTATGCGTTTAAGCAATAATCTCATTTGTATGTTTATGACTTCCTTTTGGATACCTTGTTCTCTTTTTCCCGAACCATTTCATATGTGCAAGTTTCTTTGTGGATGCATATCATCAACGATTTGTCTACTTAGAAACCTATACATACGAGAGAGGTCACCTTTTAGTTGGTATCCTATTTTCTTTCGAGCCACCTTGTTTTTCACCTATAATTCTTTGGTGGCTCCAAATTTGTCTCATGAGTGCTTGTCTTTGTGTTTATTGGTATCTTTGCACACTCATGTTTTTGTTGAGGATCTTTTACTTCATGCTTACCATGGTGAGCATGTTGAATTTTATTGGCTAAATGCTCTCACTAGCTTTTGGCATTTTCAATTGGTTTTAGTTTCCAATTGGTATCCCTAAGCTTGTGAAAATGTTTCTTTAAAAGATCGTCTTTTTTTTTATCTCGGTTGGGCCTATCTTATGTTGAATCTTTGAAAATTGGTATCTTTTTATGGCTCAACCACATCTTTGGTGCAAGTGCTATGATTTGCTTTTTGCATTATGCACTCTTGCACTAGTTGCGTGTTCTAGATGATTTTGGGGGAGCAAGGATGCCATTTTTATGCACTCCTCAAGTGTGCATGAAAATTGGGGAGCTTCTCCGTTTTCATTTGGAACTCTCGCTTTGGATTTTTTGATTGCTTTTCTCCTTTGTGGAGATGTTTAAAATGATTTCATCTTTTTGCAATCTTTGGATCCTCAATATAGTTTGATTTCCTCTAATTATTCGTCAATGAATAAGTGCATTTGATTTCACTCATATCTTGAGAAATGCACACCTTTATGGAGGAACTCTTATTATATTGGCTCTCTAAATTTTTCTTCCCATTTCGGCAATCGATGCCAATGGGGGAGAAGTTTAGAGGGTTTAAGGGAATTTGGGTTTTATGCTTTTGTTGCATTTGCCTTTAATGCGCTTTGCTCCCTTGCTTGTTTGTCGTGCAAGGTTGCTTCTTTCTTTATATAAACCCTCTTAAACGGGATTGTCATCAATTACCAAAATGGGGGAGATTGAAAGTGCATGGTTGCCCCATGCATGGTTTTGGTAATTAATGACAATCTCTATGGACTAATATTTGCATTGAGCTATATTTGTAGGTGTCCATTAGCTTGCTTGTCTCCATGTGTTGGAGTCAAGGTCTTGCTTGTTCTCCATGTGTTGGAGTCAAGGTTAAGGGAAGATCAAGGCCAAGTGAAGATATGCCGAAGTGGTGCTTTCCCCATCTTGGTGTATGGGGGAGCCACATGTGAATCTTCACCAAGCGAAGCGCAATGGAGAAAGGTGGTGCGTCTTGAGGAGTTGAAGATCGTCTTCATCGACCTCAAGTGGTTTAAGAGCAAGGCAAAGGTATGATCTTGATAGGGTTTCTATTTTACCGGTCTCATTATGTTTAGTGAGAGACCGGGTTATAGGATAGATAGCCGTACTATCAAGAGGGGCTCTCGACCGAGTATCTTGATCATATCGTTCATGGAGAGCTCAAACCTTTGCATCCATGCAATCATCTTTATTGGTTCTTATTTGGCTTTTATCCATGTGAGAATTTAGAGCTTGTGTTCATCTCCATACCAAGCTCTAGTTCATCAAAAAACAGATCTCATGAATATCTTCTTGCGTTTTTGATATCGGAGGTTTTACCGGTTTGTCTCTTCTACGAGAGGTCAAACTCTCTCCTTATGTTTTCCTCCTCATATGATAGACTATGATGTGTATATGCATGATCTTGTAGGGCTTGTGAATATCTTCGAAACAAGCCCAAGATCATAGAAAACGGAGTCTTGATGAAAAACTTGTGCGTTTTCGGTGTTGGAGATTTTGCCGGTTCATCCGCTTGGAAAGGTCTCACCATTCCATCCCTTTGCACAATCTCCTTGGCTTGTTTCAATATTTTGACTTTTTGTAGTGTAAGCTCTTGTCATCCTCTTTCCAACAAAATTGGATTCACTCGATTTGGAGTTTCCACGCAAAAGTTATTCAGTTTCAGGTTTTGCCGTTTTTCAGTGACCGGAAGTACCGGCCTCTCGGGCGGTACTACCGCTCGGAACTTCCGGAGGTACCTCCGGAGCCCAGTACCGCTTGCGAAAGTTGGGTACTGGACTCGAACGGAAGTACCACCGGAAGTAGTACCGGAACTTTCGCTAAACCAGAAGTACCGGTGCTCCCAGCGGACTACCGCCCGGCACTTCCGGTGGTTCTTCCGGAGGCCAGTGCCGCTTGCAAAAGTTGGGTACTGGACTCTCAACGGAAGTAACACCGGAAGTACCGCTAAACCGGAACTACCGGTCCTTTTGCCGGTACTACCGGCCTTGCGGGCTCTCTCTCTAGCCGTTGGCAGGCTTTTTCTGGGTGGGCCGGAAGTACCGCCCTTTGGGCCGGTACTACCGGTCCTGCGGGTTTTCTTCTCTGAAGAGAGCCGTTGGGGCTGTTTTCACGTGGGGCGGTAGTACCGCCCCTTGGGCCGGTACTTCCGCTCCTGCGGGATTCTGTGCCCAACGGCCAGATTTCCCAGGGCACCTATTTAAGTGCCCCTTCTTCCCCAACGGTTCTAAGCTTCTTGGTGAACCTTTTGCTCTCTCCCTCCTCCATTGTTGCACATCTTTGAGAGCTTGATTCCTCCTCTTCCCTCCAATGATTCTTGCCCATCTTTAGGGAAACAAGAGAGGAGATCTAGATCTACCATTCCACCAATCAAATCCTCCTCTAAGTGAGGGGAACTTAGTGGATCTAGATTTATTGTTGCTTTGTGCTCTTCCCTTTGTTCTTCCTCTCAAATCCCTCCATAGCATTAGTTGCTTTGGTTGGATTTCGGAGTGAAGGACTTGACCACTTTGTGTGCTCTTGCCTTTTGCATTTGTTGCATTGGGTTGCTCTCCCTACGGTGATATGTGAAGATCGACGTTGAGAAGCTTGTTACTCTTGGGTGCATTGTGTTCCCAAGAGCTTTGTGCCTCTTGGGTGCATTGTGTACCCTAGACGGTTGGAGGTGCCGCGAAGACTTCGAGTTGTGAAGCTTCGGCACGAGTTTGGGAGCCCCCAATTGAGTTGTGGGTGTGTGCCCCAAGAGAAGTTGTAAAGGGCTCCGGAATCTGCCCCGAAGGATTCCGATAGTGGAAGGTGAACCAATCCCTTGGGTGAGGTTCATCGGAGAATAGGGTGAGGCCTTTGTGGCATCTTGAGTAGGCCTCTTGTGGCGAGCTCACACCCCTCCAACGAGACGTACTCCCTTAACAAGGAGGAACTCGGGAATACATCCTCGTCTCCGCGTGCCTCGGTTATCTCTATACCCGAGCTTTTACTTATGAAAATTTACATTGTGATAGCCATCGCGCTTGAAGTCTATATCTAGCTATCACCTTGTTGCTTGCCTTGTTTAGCATAGGTTGTTGGTGCACATAGGTGAGCCTAGTAATTAGGTTGTTGGCTTGTTAATTTAAACACCTAGTTTTATTCCGCAATTATCAAGCCCCTAAATAGAAAAAGTTTTAATCGCCTATTCACCCCCCTCTAGGCGACATCTCGGGCATAGTTGTTCTTTCAGCTGGTCCTTCCAGCATCTGCGGTACATACCGCACTGCCCATCGGCGGCTGCCACCGGCGATGTGCACAGCGGTGACGTAATCTGTCAGCCAGTCCTCCGGCTTAGTACTACCGTCATACGTCTTGGCATCCCGGGGAAGCTGGAAGTTCGGCACCGGTGCCTGCTTCATTATCCGGGGTCCAAAACATGCAGGATCCGGTGGGCCTTGCTCCTCCAGGAGCTCAGACAGATAGATTATGTCAAGCTTGTTGCGGACATCATGTGCTGGCAGCTGGCGATTTCCCAGCCTAGCACCGAGTGCACCCTTGGTCACCAGGTCCCTGAATCTTGTGTACCCAGCACGCTCCATGGCTGGGTAACCATCATCGTATCGGTCGGCGGCCTGTTCGGCATACCCGGCACCCTATCGTTGCCGAGGTTGATTAGGTGCCGGATACCGAGGTGGCTGACCCTGATTTGCCGGGTTAACCCGGCTAGCTCCTTGCCTGCCCTGGACGGGTCCTGGGGCTCCCTGGCCGGCATGACCTTGCCCGGCTATCTGCTTTCCGGCGTATACCGAATCATACGCCTGCAGCTGTTTGTTTTTACCAGAGTTCACACTCCGGTCACGACTTCCACCGACATACGGCGATGAGGCCTGTCCCTTGGACATGCCACCGGCACCACCATTCGAGTGAATGTACCGGGATCCACCTACATCCGGGTTTGCATTCCAGAAGGCTTCATTATGGCGATTGGCGATGACCACCAACTCGTTTACCCGGTCCTGCTGCCTACGACGAGCTTCACCGGATAAGTTGGGTAACTCGGCTGCGGCTTCCTCTGCAGCTCTAAGGTTCTTGCCGGGAGTGCTGTACTTCGGCCTATCCGCCGACACATGACTAGCAGTTCTACTAGATTTGGCTCTACCATCTCTAGCAATCTCGGTATTGAGGTCTCTACCTCGGGCACGCACCTCCTCTATGCGACTAACAGGATTTGCTACTGGCGTAAAGCCATGAGCCTTGTTATACTCACGGAGGGAAATATCAAACTCTTGCCTGACTCGGGCTACCTCCAGAGCCTCCTGGAGTATGTTCTTGCGCTGCTCCTCCAGCTCAGCCTGAGGCAGAGTAGCATCTGTGCTTGGGGCCACTGGGGTGGCCAGCTTCTCGATCTCGTGTCCTGAAGAGGACTCGGTGTCACCGGCACACCAGATGTACCGACCTACGCCTGACGGTTTTCCGGCCTCTCCAGCGGCGGACGCGCCGTCCTGGTAGACCTGGTGCTGACCTCGGCTTCCCCAGCCATGGCACCGCCAGCACCGACACCCGGAGCGGTCATCATGACTTCTACGCAACTAGCGGGGCGAGCGCTACGCCGGCCGCGAGCTGCGCAGACTGCGGGAGGATCCGCGGCAACCTGCACCCCCTAGGGAAACCTGCAGGGAACCTCGGTGGCGACGTAGACGGTGAACGAGCCGAACTAAATGAGGCAGCCATTCCGGGGTAATGGCCTGCTGCCGAAACAGCCCGCGTTGTCGCTGACGACGTTGAGTAAGCCGAACCTGTGGACAAGGCCACAGAGAACACGCTCACCCGACGCGATGAAGGAACCCGTACGGATGAACACACCAGCCAGCGCCGCTGAGAGCCCCACGGTGGGCGCCAACTGTCGTGGTGGTGCACGGACAGATGCCATAGGTAGGCTTAAGATGGGGCCGATGGACGCTGGAGGCACCGGGGAGGGCTTGCACGTATGAAGACGCACACAGAAACACACGAACACACGCACGGTTTTACCCAGGTTCAGGGCTCTCGTGAGGAGATAAAACCCCTACTCCTGCTTGTCTGTTATTATGGTGGATTACTCTCGAGCTACACAACACTCCTTGAGCTGTATGAGAAGAACTATGAGCTCAGGGCTCTCTACCGAGTCTTGGGGAGGCTCCCTAGCTCTCTGTTGGCTCTAGTGAAATGCCTAATAGTGTTTACGCATGAGGCAAGGGATCGGTCCATGTCAGAGGAGCCCCTGGTGCTCCTTATAAAGGGAAGCCCAGGGCACAAGTTAGGGCTGACGTTGGTGCTGACGTGGCCCGCACTGTGGCCACGTCCGGTCCTCTGACTGCTTCGGTCATCCCTGCGTGTCATGTCCAATCTATCAACTCATGTGCACTGCTCCTTGGTACTGCTTCGGTCAGCAGCATGGAGGCCTGACTGCCCATCCCATGACCTCCGAGTCAAGGGTTAGGCAGCGCGTCATGTCCTGCCAGTGGCAGGACGCCTGCCCCGTGATTGTAGGGACAAGACGTGAGCCTTGACCGTCCACCGGGATAGAGCTCCATTTCTCCCGATCCGGCATAGGCATACCAGATACTTCATAACTCGGTTTCACTTTCCCTGCACATAAGAAGAACGAAGGAGGCTCCGACACATAATTTGTATGATCCGACATCCGGGTATGTCGGTTAGCTTTGAACTCAGGGTATGTCTGTATGGTATGTCGGTTATCGTTGACCCGGTCAACCCCGGGTCTTCACATATCTCGTCATCTTGACCCTATCCGGGGGTTGCCCCCCGACACCAATAGCATATTAAACTATTATTTGTGGTTGTATGGTCCGTTGATGTACTTATGCACGTATATATCCGATTAATTATTTTCCACCCCGAATCCGCTCCGTTTCCGCTCCCGGATCCGTGATATTATATATCCGACTCCGAATCCGCAACCGGTCATTATCCGCTCCGCTCCGAATCCGATGAAAAAATGTGGTATAGGATATGGTAAAGGCAAAATCCGATCCGATCCGATCCGTTTACATCCCTATTAAGGGGAGCCCAACATGGTAATTTCTGATTAGGGGGGGCTGAACATACTGTTTTTCTCTAAAAAATCCTTTCTAAACCGGGGGGGGGGGGGGGGGGGAGCCAAGTGCCCTGTTGGTCCCCCTAGCTCCGCCACTGATTATATGGTCCCGACTTTGCGATGATAGATAACATGGCAAGGCTATAAAGCCGACTCTCTTATTGTTCTTGATCTTATAAGAAATAGAGAAGAAAACGACAACTCTGGTTTCTGGATGGTGGTCGTGCCCCTTCCGGTGACTCACGGCGTCGTTCCAACGTCGACCTCTCGTCTTAAAAGTTAAAAACCGCATCAGCCCGTAGGTGAGTTGCTCGTGAGCATGGTCACATGGCTCGGGTTAATATAGAGCCGAATAGGCTAGGATTACACATGAAGCAATTACAACCGTTTTTTTAAAGTGGTTTGTTTTAGTTATCAATCACATTGTGTTACAATCACTCCAAGCCGATGTCGGCGCGCAGGATGTTATTGCACTTAGTAACACACCACCACTCAACTCTGTACGACTATACTGACAGAGATTATGGGCAATTTTATTACAATTTCTATCTGCTTTCACTATAATCACTTCTCAGTCAGAAGGCTTCTTTAGTTTAAATTTTTGTGCAATTAACTCCACTTCAGACTTATCAGGTTTGTCATCTGTGAAAGCGTCAAAGACTGTGCATCTGTCTCCATAAGAAAATTGCAAGAAGAACTTGTTTTGGCTGATTCTAGCCCATTTAAGCACGCTAAGGCTTCCCCCATGTAAACAACCGTATTGGCTTTAGCTACAAGGAAAAATCATATCGGTTTAATTACATCATACCTATCTATACAAACAGCTAAGCAACCACTAAATGAAATAACAACCTTAACACTTATCTAATGACACGTTACACATATAATAACATGCATATGTACATGTACCAAGTATTTCAACATCTCCTCTCAATCAGAACTTATCCACATTGAGATTGCAATCGAAAAGCTTGAAGCTGCTTTACCGAAAACGGTTTAGTAAATTGTCTGTAACTTTATCTCATGCAGCTCTGAATCTTATTTTTAAGAGTTTATTTGCATTTCACTCTCGAACAAAGTGATAGTCAACTTCTATGCGTTTTATTTTGACATGAAACACTAGATTCACAGATAAATAAGTGACACCAAGATAATGACACCATAATGATGCCGCCTCATGATGGTCAACACCTACTTCTATCAATAATGTTTGAACCTACATTATCTTAGTTGTTGCATTTGCCAAAGACTTGTTTTCAGCTTCGGTACTGGACCTATATATTGTGTTTTATTTCTGTGAACTCCTAGAAATAATATTACACCCAAGAAACAAAGCAAATCCACCAGTAGATCTCCTATCATCCGGACATCCAGCCCAATCTACAACAGAAAATGCACTAACAAGAGCATATGAAGAGATGATGTAAACTGGAGACATCTCAAGATTATAGTCACAATCGACCAATACAAGGTAGTGCATGAATGCAGAAACTGACAAACTTTATTGTTAGAGAAGGATATATATCTGGGGTAGTAAGAGTTAAATATTGGAATACTCCAACAATAGTCCTATACCTAGCACTAGTACAAACTTGACTTTAATAGACGGAACCTTGAGCCGTTTGGAAGAAAACTAAAATACGCCGTCTCGGAACTAAGACCTCAGTTGGCTAATATTTTCTTACCGTCTCTAAAGGTAGTTGCGATGGTTATTAATAGTGCCCGTCTCCAATTATGTACATTGAAGACAGCCAAGAAGAGAACCCCTAAAGAAATATTGCCGACGGTTAATATTTGTGGCTGTCGCAGTTTGCAAATATTTGAGACGGCCTTTAAATGTAACCGCCACTAGGTAAGCTCGATCAATCGACGCAAACATAAGGCAAAATAGAAACAGATTGGTCGATCGTGTGCAAACATACAAGCAAAATAGAAACAAAAACAGAGATCTATCGATCGATCAAGCAGTAGGCTATAGCTAATAATAATTACAACAAATGTCAGCACAATAGTACACACTAATGAAAAACGCGTAGTATGTCATATAGGCGGCGCCGCGCTGGTGATCACCGCCACTTACCGTCGCCGGCGCCCCAACCACTTTCGTCGCCGGTGCCCCAGCCACTTTGTAGCGCCCTTGCTTAGAAAAGCAATGACACATCATGAAATATGCTATTCCCTGGATCGAGTACGGATAGAAATTCACAAATAGATGTAATACCATGCATCAATGTCAAATAATTATTACATCGCAAGATCCATAAGTAAAATATTCTTTAGAAACTGCATAGCCAAGGCTAGCTTGAATATAAAGTTTGGCAGCGGAAACATAAGTAGCACAGAGAGCTTCATCATCTTCATGTGCCACTGCCATTCATGTTGGTTGCAAGCTCGAAAGAGGTGTCCTCACTCTTCATCGTAATAACCTGCAACATTAACATTGCAGCCCAGGGAATTTGGGTCAATACCTTGTGACAGGCCGGCAAGTGATACTTTGGTGGAATATAAAATGGCAAGTCTAAATCTATATGCATATCTGGCTGGTGGAGTTGAAGGCTATTGCATAAAGCCAAATTTGTCCTACTTTTCATAAAGCTTTTTTATTTCTCAACTATCTATGAGACGAACTGGCATGAAAACAAGTGTCTCTTCTACTCTTGTTCACCCATCAAATTTTATTTATGAAATTGGAATGTGGAGATTTTCCATTGACATCCTTGTTCAGCTGCTCAGAATTGTTTGGAACCGGGGACACGGCTATGATCATAGTTTTTACTCTCTCGAGAGGTTGTGCACTTTCACCCCAAAACTCAATCAACCCATTCCATCCTTAACCCTAATTTATTTAAAAGGAAAGGAGAAGATTGAGACGAGACCTTTGGGAAACAGTCCCCCGTTCCTCTGGCAGACCCATACAAGACGTTCATCCACTGAGAACTGCCGGAATCAGGTTCCTAGATCTTACTTAGTCAAGTCAGAGCCCATAGATCAAGTGGCTGCACTGGAAGCAATCTAAACTTAGAGTGACTTAAATCTCTTTGTTCCTGGGTGGCCGTTCACAAGTGTACATACTCAGGTATAACCATGGAAATGGCCCTGAGCAGCTGATACGTCTCAAACGTATCTATAATTTTTGAGTGATCCATGCTAGTTTTGTGATATTGTCACATGTTTTTACTGTCATTTATATCATTTTTATGCATTTTGTCGGACTAACCTATTGACAAGATGCCAAGTGCCAGTTCCCTGTTTCTGCTGTCTTTTTGTTTCAGAAATTTACTTCTGGAAATATTCTCGGAATTGGACGAAAATTTACGGGGAATTTTTACTCGACGGAAGGCACCAGGACACCAAAGGGCAGCCCTGGGGGCCACCCACAGGCCAGGGGCGGCCTACTGCCGCGGCCTGGGGGCCACCCACAGGTGGGGCCCGCCCCTGCCCGTGGGGCACCTCCTCGGCCCCCTCTGACGCCTATAAATTCACATTAAACCTAAAAACGTGGAGACAGCCATTATTTTCTAGAAACTCGACCCTGACGCGTCGTCACCGAAAACCCTAGTTCGGGGTCCAATCTGAAGCTGATCCCGGCACTCTGCCGGAAGGGAGATCGATTCTGGAGGGCTCTTCATCGTCATGCCTTCCTTCGGGATGATTTGTGAGTAGTCTCACCTTGGACTACGGGTCCATGGCAGTAGCTAGTTGGTATTCTCTCTCTCTTGTGCTTCATGTCTTATGATCTTGTGAGCTGCCTGACATGATCAAGATCGATTATTGTATTGCTATGTGATGTGTTTGCTAGGATCCGATGGATTATGAAGTTATGTTCAGATTGTGCATGATTCTTATATGAGTAATTTATGTTCTTTCATGCTCTCCGATGTGCTTAGTTACTTTGGCCAAGTAATTGTGTGTATGTCCAAGAGAGGGTATTTATGCTAGATAGTGGGTTCATGCCCCCTGTTGTTCCTGGGAACGAGTGACATAAACGTCTAAGGGCGAGGGTGTGCTGTTGCTACTAAGGGTAAAATAACGGTGTTAATGTCTATTTTGATATTAGTATTGCTTACTTCATGCACTTTATTTAATGCAATTGTCTGTTGCTTGCAACTTAATACCGTTGGGTGACAGGCTGGATAGCGATCCCACAGTGGACTTTTTAGACAAAGACGCAGTTTGACTGAACGGTCTTTGTTCCTTGTCGTGATGCCTCCATAAATATTATCATGTCCTTTTTGTCATAGCTAAATTGGGTTTGTGTCATGATCTTGTCAATTGCCTAGCTGTAATTCGTTCACCCATCACATGCATATTTTATTTACTTGAGAGACTCCACTAGTGAACCCATGGCCCCCGGTCCATTTGTCGTGGTATTGTCGAATCTAGCCGCGGCAGGGGTGCCATCCGGCTAGGTATACACGCCGACGGTAGAGAGAAGACGTGGGGGGAGGAACATAGCGGGATTACATACAGTTTACCTAGCTTCGGATCACACGACGGTGGCGTGATCCTACATGCTGTTATAAATCACTATAAGGCAATATCGCCGATTACAATGATGGTGTGTATAGCCTGAAAGGCTTGGTGCATGAGGCTCTACCCTAAGGCGTCCCGTAGGCCGGCTTATAAAGGCGGCCGGACCTAGGGCATACAAGGAAAGTCTACCGGCATAAGGAAATAGGAGTCCTAGACTATGATGGGGTCGTTGCATAGAAAACAAAAAATTTCCTACGAAACAAGCGGAAGAAACCCCAAGGATCTAGATCTATTAGATGAAGGTAGCGAAGGTGAGATTCAATCTCTTACCCTTGAAGATCAACAAATGCGTTTTGTCGGTGCAGGGGTTGGCTAGTCGATCCCCGCAACTAGACTCATCTAGTCGCGAGGAGATGTATTTCCTCGAAGTCCAATTCGACGAGGTGCCACAAGGGGCAGCACCTCCGCGGTATCCACACGTACGGATCGATGTAGATCTCCGCCTTCTTGATCCCGCAAGCAAGGTGGAGATGGCTAGATGGATCTCGGCACCACGACGGTTGTGGTGGCGTTGATGGTGTAGTCTCCACGAGCAGGGCTTCGCCAAGCCAAGCAAGAGGAGAGGGAGAGGAGGAGGTGCAGCAGCAGCCCTACATCTAGGGGTGGTGCGGCAAGGCCATGGAGGTGGTGGTGGCGGCAGCCCTCCGGGGAGAGAGGTGGCGCCATGAGGAGGTAGTGCGGCAAGGGAGGGGGGTGTGGCGGCTAGGGCACCAAGGGGAGCACACATGGGGTGCGGCAGCCCTTCCCCTGCCCCTCCTTATATAGGAGGCCAGGGGGGCTGCGCCCCTCTCCCTTCTAGGGCCGGCGGCTGGGGGGGCTTGGCCCCCAAGTTAACCCCTTAGGGTTTTTTGGGGCGCCCCCCCTCTTTTGGGCCCCTTTGACCAACTTGGCCCATGTGGGTCTAGGGCTGGTGCGGCCAGCCCACTAGGGTTGCTGCACCACCCTTTGGCCCATGTGGGTCCATACAATATGGGCCCCACTTCTAGACTCTTCTAGAACCTTCTGGAACCTTCCGGTACCCCGCTGAAATATTCCGGAACTTTTCCGATACCTCCGGAAACCACTTTCCTTATATGAATCTTATTCTCCGGACCACTCCGGAACTCCTCGTGATGTCCGGGATCCTATCCGAGACTCCGAATCACCATTCGATCATTCCATCAATTATCTCATCGCTAACCCTAGCTACATCGGAGCGTTAAGTGTGTGACCCTACGGGTTCGAGAACATGCAGACATGATCATATCAATAATCAATAGCGGGACCGGGATGCCCATATTGACTCCTACATATTCAACGAAGTTCTTTATCGATTGAACCACGATGCCGGAGATTCTTAATCTCGTATACGATTCCCTTTGTCTCACCGATATTTAATTTGCCCGAGATTTGATCGTTGATATCTCCATATCTAGTTCTATCTCGTTACCTGGCAAATTCTCTTTACTCGTCCATAATATAGGATCTCCGTGATTAACACTTAATCACATGGTTGCAACCTTTCTGATGCTATATTACCGAGAGGGCCCAGAGATATCTTTTCCGTCACAAGGAAGGACAAATCCCAGTCTTGATTCATGTCACCCAACAAATACCATCGGAGATACCTGAAAGCCACCTTTATAATCACCCAGTTACGAAGTGACGTTTGATGTCCACAAAGTATTCTTCCGGTAAACGGGAGTGACATAACCTCATGGTCTAAGGAAACTATACTTGGCATACTAAAAGTGTTGGCAATGAAACTTGTTGTGACACGATCAATTGCAACTCTTTATTATTTGGGTCTTGTCCATCACATCATTACTCCTAATGATATGACTCCGTTATCAAGTGACTGTAACAAGTCCATGGTTAGGAAACTCTAACCATCTCTTGACTAACGAACCAGTCCGGTAGAGGCTTACTAGGGACACCTGGTTGTTTATATTCCACACATGTATTATGTTTCCGGTTAATACAATTATAGCATGGATAATAAACTATTATCATAAACATGAATATGCTAATAAACCATTTTATTATTGCCTCTAGGGCATATTCCCAACAGACTAATACGGCTTAGTTGTCTTCGTCTTGTGCGCCAAGTCGGATGGTTACTGGGCCTTCGTCTTGGGTCCTTCTTAGCCGGCTTTGCCTTGTCCTTGTGCTTCAGCATACTGGGCCGCCCGGTAAGCCTTCCGGCATTACCATCTGTGGGCCACCCTAGTATACTGGAATATGTACATGTCGATGATACCCCTATTTGGTATATCCACGACATTAGCCCCCGGAAAGTTTTGAGTTCCCCAGCGGCCGGCTTATTCGACGGGCTTGAAGTAGTTTCGCCTTTGTTTGTCTTGTCTTGGTTAGACCAATGTAGAACTTGAAGCTTTGCGGAATAAATTATCCGACATGTACTGCCGAAATGCCATCGTCTTAATTGCCGTTTAAGACGGATTGACCAGGACGTCCGGACTGATCGATTTTATATCGTGCGGGCTTATGTCCAGTGGAACTCGTCCGATTTCTATGCTTCTGAAGTAGACCGCGTCCGGTCTGCTTTCAGAATTGAACTGTGGCCGCTGGTGCTAGCTTTATTCCATTGGGAACACAGTCAATTTGCATGTCTCAGAATCAAGTTTATTCCAAAGAGTGGATGAAGAAAAAACTCCATGTCCTGGTGGATGTAGCCCCCGAGGCTCATGTCGGCTTACGAAGTAAGGCGACATGAGACTCAGTAAATACGTAGACTGCAGCCCCCGAGCATCGGCTTGATGTAGATCGATGCAGCCCCCGAGCTATCCATCAAAATTTAAGTTTCGACGGACTGTAGCCCCCGAGGCTCATGTCGGCATGAGGCTTGATGAGAACATCTCGCCGGGTAACAGTGCATGATGCCAATCTGTTTTAAACCCAGGAGGCAGCTGAAGACGAGTCGGCTTGCAGGAGACGTCCTTGATGAAGCGACAATAAACCACTTGTAGAATAGACAATACTCCCTCCGTCTAGGTTTATTGGGCTCCTAATGAGCTGCATCGCGACCAAGGCAAGCATCTATAGGGTGGAAAAGGGACCTCTAAAATACCTCTTTTTCTCTCGTTAATTGTGGCAATAAATGAGAGACGACCAAACACATCACATGCAAGAGCATGTATAGGCCATATTTTGAGGAGAGAGTGCATGCATTGACTTAATTGCACATTAATTAATGTTTACAAGCCTTATTTCATTGGAGTTTTGGGACAAATAGATTTTCACAGGGAGCCCAATAAACCTAGATGGAGGGAGTAACTGCATTAAGCTGTACTTTTAATGCAAGCTGAACAATTATAAGTCCTAAGCCGACAATTTTTTCAACAAAAACATTGGGTTGCAGATTATCTGCGGTCCGCCCTTAAGTTTTCTGGCCTATGCACTTTAGCCATATTTCGTGTGTTAGCAAACATCCAACACGGAACGTCTGCTGGGCAACAGGGATGCAATACCAAGCTGTTTAGACCCAGAACAAGCGCCGGCTTTTGGTGCCGAAACACTTACTTAAGCGACCCAACACATAAGCGATCAGATGAATACTTTTAGACGGACAAAATATTAGTTTGTAAGGCAACATGGCCAAAAAGCATCAGAAACATAACCACTAGCACGAAGCAAATTCGAGTTGACATTGATAGCTTAGTATATATGATCATCGGGAAATAAAAGATGGCATGATCTCGAAGAGCGAAATAGAATTTATTTCATGAGAATATATAATGTTAACGAGAGAATTGCTGAAAACTTAGCTTTTTGGTACTCTTGGCGTTGATGAAGCATAGGACGGGATGCGGCGATGAGTAGGCCGCGGCGGCAATTAAGCCGAACCGCAACGACGAGTAGGCCACAACAACAAATTGAGTCGGACCCGACGACGAGTAGGCCATGATGGATCCGCCTAAGCCGGACGTGGTGTAGATGACGATGAACTCGTCTAAACGAGGAGAAAGAGAGAGAGAAAAAATTGATTATTGTCGGGTTGTCACGTAAGCCGGAACAACGACGATCAATACATCGTGCCACGTCAGCAATTAAGCTGGAACGGGACGACGGGTTCGCCAAAAGACGCCATGCCGCACCGACAATTAAGCCGAAACACGACGATAAATCCGTCAGAGAGACGTCATGTCCTGTTAGCAATTAAGCTGGACACGACAATAATTACGCCGAAAGGCGACGGGCCGCATTGACGATTAAGCCGAAACGCGATGATAAATATACCGAAAAGGCAACATGCCGCGTCGGCGATTAAGCCGGAACGCGACGATAAGTACGCCGAAAAGGCAAATGCCGCGTCGGCAATTAAGCCGGAACGCGACGATAATTACGCCGAAAAGGCGTCTTTTCACATTAGCAATTAAGCTGGAACATGACGATAAGTACGCCGGAAGGTAATGTGTCATGTCGGTGATTAAACCGGAGCGCGACTATAAATACGCCGAAATTCTGACATGAATTGTCAGCCGCTTGAGTCCATGTATCGTGAGCGCTAGTAGCAATCCATGCATGTGATTAGCGGTTCGGCCGAAAAATCCATGGGTTGCTTCCAATTAGCTAGCCTCAAAACTTGTTCCATTGAATAATTGATGGACCGATGACGTCTGCTTTGATTGGTTGCAGCGGTCATGGGCAGCTACACGTTACGACCACCAAATTGGAGCGCCAGCACAAGGAGACACGAGTAGCGGCACAGCTGCTCATCTGGCAGCAGATTTCAGCGAGGCCGCACCGCAACGAGTCCGATGCGGTTGGTGGCAGAGTCAGAAAGTCAAACCCGGCCACGCATGAACATCATAGGCTGACGAAATCGAACATGCTGAAGAGGCTGTGCCGGCTAGATGCGATCTGCCATCCGGCTCTTCTGCCGCGATGCTGCTTACGCCATTGCTGCTGCACCGATGAAGGGCCACGCGATCGAGTTGATGACGAACGCAGATTTGCCGCCTTAATCCTGACGCTGCTTGGACGACGCCGCCATCATCCTTGCAGGGACGCCAGAGCTGCTGCCGCCGTTAATGGCGATGTTGTCCGTGTCAAAGTGGATAAGCCGGTCAGATGCGATCTGACCGATGATGATGGTGATGATGAAGGATCCCGCCCGGATCATCGCCTGGACGCCTCTCGCCCCATGGTGGGTACCAACTGTCATGGTATTGTCGGCTTGGAAATCGGCGCACACGTCAAACTCCTTACTCAATCTCCCATTTGAAAAACGGATGGCGACTCCACCCCCACCCCCACCCCGTGACCTAACGCCGGCGATCTCTCATCTCCGGCCACCAATTCCCAAAACCCTTCCGACCATCTTCCTCCCCACCCACCAAAACCCTACTCCCCACCTGTCTTTCATGGCTTCTTCACCCCCTTGGCGTTGGAAGGTGTCCTTCGCGTCTACCAAGGATCTGGATCGTGGTATGTTCAAAGATCAAGATGGCTTTTTGGATCTCTGGATTTCAGGAGACAAGGAATGGATGGTTCTCAAGAATGCCAAGAATGCCCCAATCATTGGTAAACATCCGGATCCTTTAGAGGTGGTAAGCCCTAGATCCACCACCTCTCTCCCTGGTTTTGTTGTATCGGTTATTTCATGTCTGCTGTCACCTACGGGATCTTTGTCATTCACGGCGTCATCTCCTGCTCGTGAACCTTTGGATCCTTTCTCGGATCCGGACTCTATTGCACATCTTCTGGATTTCACCCCAGGTCATGCGATCAGGGCAAATGTGCGGCAACTTTTTTCATCTGCAGTAAACCCTGTCTCTAGATCGCACCGTTTTTTCCTTGTGGTTTCTTTTAGCCGCACTTCTTTCAGATTGACAGAGCTTAATGCTAGTCTGGCACTCTCTGCTTGTTTGGGTGTCTCCTATGATGAAATTGAGATTTCAAATCTTGCTGGTAGAGTTTTCAAATTCTCAGTCAGTTCAAAAGCTGTGGGCTTCTTCATTACCAATTTGAGATCATATACTTGCAAAATGTTTGAGTGCTTCTTTCATCTATGGGGCTATGGTGGTCCAAATTGGTTGAGAGAGGAAAAGCTATACTATGCGGAACTGGATGCTGAATGGACTGAGGTCAATAGAAAGAAGTCTAGGTCTGGTCGCCTCTTTACAAGTGATGTCTCAGTTAAACATGCCTTCCGATCCATCAAGAATTCTCTCAAGTCGCACTCTTTTGTTGATCGGAGAGCTAATGTGTAGCGAAACTCTTTGGCCTCCAGACCTAGTGGGAAGCATGCTTACCGTCCCAAAGTTCAGCTCTCTTCTGTGGCTAAGGATGTGATCAGGGACCAACCTGAAGTTATTCAATTTGGTTCTCTGCCTGCTGTAGTTCTGGCGGGATCTTCGGCCTCAAAAGTTGTTTCCGATGGGCTTGCTACCAAGAATGCAATTGGGCCGGCCTCCTCTGGTTCTACACCTAGCAACTCTGTTATATCTGGTCATGATCAAGCTTTTGAGGATTTAATTGATAATATGGCGTTGCAAGTTTGGTCGTGCAACAGATGTTTAAGTTTGAACATAAAACTGTTTTTTTGCAAAGGAAGGATTCGGTGTTGGGCTTGTTTTAAATCTGGACACATTAAAAAAGATTGCCCGGGGGTAAAAGGGTCTTTGCAGTGGGTTGCCAAACAATCTACTACTCTGTCCCCGGCAAAAGGAATAAACAATGTTGTTTACCCAAACGTCGCGGCAAAATCCCCAATCCCCTGCGAAAACCCTACCTCCTCTGCTCCTCCGCCAATCTCCAATCTAGCTCCAATGGCGAACTTTCCGGTTGATCCAACTCGGTTTACACCAGCAGGCATGGATGTCATGCAGCCCTGGGGAGATGACGAGCGTCCTGCAAGGATTTATGTCACTGCAGCCGCTGCGCCGCAGAGAAGGCACGAGCAATGGGCGATTGCGCAACTTGAACCAAGGCCACCGGCAGAGGAGATTGATGGTTTTCTTGAGCAGATTGCGAATCATATCTTCAACGAGTACAACCTGGAGGTAATGAGTTTCGCTGAGAGTGCTGTTGGTCTTGGTCTCTATCGCCTTGCTAGTTCTGTTGCGAGAGATTTGCTGGTGGCGCAACATGCAGTTCCTTTTGGCAACGGACGCATTCTTTCTTTCGCTAGGCATGATGCTGGAGATAATTTTAGATCAACTGTCTATACTAGGCTTGGTTGGATCATGTTGCTTAATTTTTCCATGGACTACTGCACGGAGGACTTTCTGAGAAACATGGTTAGTAAGTTTGGCAAGATGCACTCGTGGCACAGGGATGACCCCTCACCCACTAGGACTCTGATTAAGCTCTCTTATGGAGGGGTTCGTGATATCCCTAAATCTATTGTCGTGCGTGAGACTCAGAGATATGGTGGTGTGGTGGTCTCCTGGACTGTACCAGTTTTTATTCTGCAGAGTGAACAGGCTGATGTCATGCCTGGGGATGAATCCCCTGAGCCACAGGATGGTAATCCTCATCCCTTTCATGGCCCTCCTGTTATTCCTTTGGATGATGCTTGGGTTCCACCAGTTAACAATGAAGCAGGCCATGGATGGGGGCTTTGGGATGCTGGTGCAGCAGGAGAAAATAATGTTGTGCAGCATGGTTGGGGTGATGATGAGATGCAGCACGACCAAGCTCCCCAGCAAGAACAACAACAGTCTTCTTCTACAGTTCAGTTTACTGGAGATTCCATTGATTCTGAAAACTATGTCCAAGCAGAGGGACCAGAGCAGATTATGGATGTGATTATTCCTGGAGTTGAGGGCCCACAGATGGCTATTATCCCTGCTGGTCATGCAATGCCTGGGGACCCTCAAGACCTTCAGCTTTTCAGGGTTTTGCTCCCTGACCCTGTTCTTGCCTGGAGTGAGTACCTGAGGTTCAATTGTGCCAGGTTACAGTTTGACAAAGGTTCCCTTTTCCTTTCGCAGATTTGTGGCCTTCTTGAGCCTGTTATAGATAAGAGGTTCTTTTCCACTGTGATTTATATGGAAGAAGTTAATTCTGTAGTTACTTCTATGAAGTCTGTTACCCCTTCTGTGCCATCCAGGACTCCAAAGAAAAGGGGACACAAACAGGCTGTGGTGTTACCATCAGTTGTTAGTCGTCCCACTAGAAGCTCAGTTCAGAATGGGGGATTCAGACTGGTGCCCATGCAACAGTCTCTAGAACCAAGGAAAAGGCCAAGGTCGGCCAAGCCGAACAGCAGGGATGATCTGGTGCCTCCTTTCACTCCCTTACGTGTGCTTCAGTTGGCGGGAAGGGAACTAGAAATTGAGGAGAAGGAAATCTCGAAGGAGAAGCTTGAGGCCTCCTCTAGCAAGCTGTAACATCCCAAATTTATAATAAGAATTAACAAGACCCAAAATTCAGAACCAACAAAAACTTTTTGAAATTACTACACTAATGATTGTGTTTTCCTTTATATTGTTCTGTTTGTCCTTGTGTGACTTGTTGTTTAAGTTGTTTGACTGGTGAATATTAATCCAAGAACCCAACCCAAGTGAAAATATATTAAACTTGGTACTCATGTTATGACAAGAGTATATTCCATATATCTTTTCCAATCTTATTTCGGCCAAAGTCTATTTCAATGATGTTTGATTTCAGCAAATAAAATACCCTTCCGTTGAGAAAAGTAAAAGTAATTCCAAAATTATGTGTTCCCAAAAATATGGGGATCTATATGTTATCTCCTATCTAAAGCTAACCATGATATTTTGCATGTATATGCAACTCCCATTTCATAAACTCTGATTTCCACTCCATTTGAAAACAACACTAGTGGGAAATATATTACCCCACATATTTCCCTTCTCAAACCTTTTTGAAAACAATTAAGTTATGAGTTGAGACATTCTTTAAAACATCATCTTGCCATAATTGAGTGTGATCATTTATACAAAATAATATTATTAATCATGGAATGGTGGTGTGATTAATTCATGTGGTTTGAATTGTGTGGTCTTGATTGTGATGATTGGTATTGCTTGTGTTTATTCATTGTTGTTTGTTTTGATGTGTGTGTTTGCTAAATAAAATTATGAAGAAAGGAAAAGAAACAGAATCAAAACATCAACACATAAAATCATGTGGCAAGTGACAAACAAATTTCTCCCAGTGAGAAATTAATATTTTCTCTTAAACCAGAAATCAGTGGGGTGACATAGTGCTCACTCCCACTTTGCTCTAATATTTCTTCCCTCTTCAAAATATATTTTCAAAAAATCTAAATTCGCATTTCTATTTCCTTCTTCAATCTTACCAAATCACAAAATGTGCTATGATGCACTTATCAAATAATTTCCATCATAGCACCAAAAAAATCACCAACACTTATACTTATTTTCCACAGCAATTGCACACTTGCACCTCACCTTTTTCCTTAGCATTAAAATGCAAATAGTGGCAAATAGTGCAAAATGGTGCCCTCCACCCTATATTCAAATGGTAGCCCCCAAACCAGCCCTAGGCTTGTTCCCTCCTTGTCCAGCACCCTCTCCAGCACCCCCTGCACGTTCTGGACAACAACCACACTCCCCATGCCCTAAACACCTAGCATAAGTAGCAATGGCATGGCATGCCATCCACCATGCCCACCTTGTTCCAAACAGCACCAAACCTGAGAACCACCATGTCCTGGAGCTGTCCTTGGTCACCTGGAAGCACTACAAGCCGAGCCCCTTGCTCCTGGCCCCTCCCCCTGCCCGCAATTGTCGGTGCACTGCCGGCCGACATTCTGTCGAGCAGTTGCTGTGCACCGCAAGCTCTGCACCATGCCGCACGACCAGCCCGCGCCCGAGACGGAGCCGACCACCCCCGGACACGCCACGACGCCGCCGACCTGCTGCACCCTCGCCCTTGCCCTACCTAGCCCCGGACAGGCACCACAAGCACGCCACCGTGCCGCCCGCGGCAAGCCGAGACCACCTCGTGCCCCCCCCTCGAGCCCGACTGCTCCGGCCTATAAAAAGCCCTCCCCTGGCCTCCACCCTCCACCATACCATCACCGCACCACTCCCCCTTCACCCAGGTGCAGCCGAAGAGGAGCTCGGTGCTCCACTTCAAGCTGCTCGGCCGCCGAAGCCGTGCCGCCGCCGTAGCCCATCTCCGGCGACGCCACCGGCGTCCAGCTGCTGCCCAAGGACCCCGCCGTCGCCCCCAAGCCGCCCCCGAGCCTCTCGCCGCCGGCAGGTGCTGCCCCGGCCGCCCCCTCTCTCTCCCTGCTCTCTGCCGCGTCGGGTTGAGGAAGATGGCCGTGGGCCGTCGATCTCGCGATCAACGGCCCTGGTTAGTTCCCGCCCGATTCGATTTTCTGAAAAAAACTGCTAAGTCCTGAGAAAACAGATTCGGTTAGCCAACTTTGCATGCAAATTATGGGAAATCTGCCCCACCAAAATTTGAAATCTTTGCATGGTTAGAAAGAGAAAGTGCCATAGATTCACATGCAAGTTTTAGATTTCCAAAATAATTAGTTTAGCTCAATGGAAACATGAGGCAAAGTAGCTATGTTCTGTCTGTTTTCAGAAACTTCTGAAAACAGATTACTGCTTAGGATTTTGATCTGATCATAGCAATTATTCTAGATTTATTTAGATGTTAGCATTGGCATGTCATGTTAGTATGGTTAGAGTACTGCCATGACCAAGTGATTTGAACCCCAAAATAAATTCTGTGCAAAGGATAACATCTAGGGAAGTTAGCTAATCAGTGTACTCCACCACATGAAATAACAGGGATAGCCACTTCCTATACAATTGCTATTGAACCAGAGGCCTAAAAATAGCAAACTAAAATCTTGTAGCTAGAAGAATATTCCATCTTCACAGAGATGCAAGCCATGATCATGTAGGGTAATTCACTGATTTAAAATGAAGATGACAAATGTGCTAATTGATAAACTTAAAATGGGTAGATTTCTCTGTCAGAAATTTGATTAGAACTTTGAAATTCAATATCTTGAGATCTAGGAATCTAAAATAACAAATGAAAATGTTCTGGAAAGCTTATGAAAATATCTAACTCACTAAAGTGGTTTCACCCCATTTAGATTAATAAATAAATAATGATATCCAAAATGCCACAGAAGGTATAAAACCTAAACTTGTTTGTTTCTGATGCTCTACTAATCCAAATGAGGTCAAACCAATTTTGTTAGATCACATTTAAGCAATACTAGTTACCCCTAAAAGGATTTAATTTTTAATACAATTAAATTGAGTTGTAGCAAAAACTAGGAAATTGACTTTCTGGATTAAAACATTTATACAGGGAGTTTAATAACTCAAATTGAATTAAATCCAATTGGGTTAGCTTCTACACATCAGTAGCTATCCACAGAATTTTAGTTCACATTTTTGTGACCAACAGAACAAAAGTTATGTAATTAAACATGAAACCCTTGTTTCTGCCATAATTGTGACACATTTGAATAATGGGTAATTAAATCAAATTGAATTCAAATTGTGTGGCTTTGTGAGTGTAGTAAGCTATGTGTGATGCTTGATAGTTGTTGTGATGCTTGGTTGAGTAATTTAGAAATGGTATATACTGCTTGTTTATTTTGATGATTAGATTACTTTGTGTGATTAATATAATTGCTTTGCTTGTTAAACTTGGTTGTCTTAAGTTGAGTACTAGCTTGAGTATCTAGCAATATCTCTACCATAGCTTGGTAAGATATTTAGAATTAAAGAAAGTAATTGGTGGATTAACTTTTGTCTGAAGTATTTCCTGTTTAAATAAAGATGCTTAATCACAACTTTAACCATATTTTTATAAACATGAGTAGTGAGGTGACTGCCAAACTTGTTTGTTAGCTAATGGTTTTCCATCATGATTGTTGTTTGTTAGTAATTGTTTGATGATTGTTGTTGGAGTGCTCTACTGTATGTTGATTGTGATCTTTCCTTTTTACGACGTTAGATACCAACGCTATCGGAGTAAACCGTGGGAAGGATTTATTGGCAAGCAATCAGAGTTTATTTCTTTGATCAAGAGTATCAAGTCCAGAGACATCACGCTGGAAACAGGCAAGCTACTTCACTGAGCTTGCATTTATATTCATCTATTTTGATCACCTGAAATAGTCAGAAGTAGCGATGATTTTTAAAAAAAAATTTACAAAGATATGAAAAACTATTTTTGCCAAGAGTAGATATGTAAAACTATAGGATGGGAAAATATGATTTATTCCAAAACTCCTTTTCAAAGTACTGGGAAGAATGTGGAATGCCGAATGGTTGGCATGGAAGTGGAAAAGAGGTGATCGGTAATGTTTATGAAAAATGCACATTGTGTCTTAGTACCATGACGACCAGCCGATAACCTGTGCGACCACATCTACCCAAATATGGGAACGGGCGTAGTCATATAGTTTGCTCGTGTTAGTACTGGATACCTCATCGACGGAGATGACTCCGTTATGCATGAGGGGATGAGCATGGCGACTCTAACCCCTGACCTGGGTCCCGGCAATCTGAGGGATTGAGGGATTGAAGGGCTTCGTGCTCGCCGGGCAAAACTACGAGTCCTTACATCTAGGTTCCTCGACGGGGGATCCTGTACTAGGTGTGAAGGAATGGTGAATTCGTACGGGCAGGGTCCTATACTAGCATGAGCAAAGGACAGGCTATGGTCGGTGGCTCAACTTCGCATACACCTTGTATGGCG
>QRDG01001746.1:0-37491 GCA_012064385.1 Puccinellia tenuiflora | reverse complement strand
ATCACTGAACTAGAAAAAGTTTCATACATATATGAAGATTCAGCACACAAAATCGCAAAGCATTTCGTCGCTTCTGGAATAAATGACGAATTTAACGGTGACAGACAGAAATCTGTTCCTGTGTAGAAATCCAAATATAGCAAAAAACTTTCTACTAGAGACCTTACTTGGCACAACATTGCAAGAAAATAAAGATACGAAGAAGTTGCTACAGAAGTAAACAAACTTCTTGACTCAAATAAAGAAAGATACTGAAAATTAAAATGATGGGTTGTCTCCCATAAGCGCTTTTCTTTAAAGCCTTTTAGCTAGGCATGGTAATTTTGATGATGCTCACATAAAAATGAGAGTTGGAGCACAATAAGGAGCATCAAGAAGAAACTATAAACTCATTTAAGTCTAACCCCCTTCCTATGCATTGGAATCTTGTAAGTAAATAAATCCATGAAGCATAAATTGACTAGCATAGGAGACAAAATAGGTGCAACTTCAAAAATTTCAACAAAAGGAGAGGAGATTCGATGTTATTGTGATATATGAAGCCATGTCTCCCTTTTTCATAAAAACTTTCAGTAGCATCATTGATAAAATCCACAATATAACCATCACATGTAAAATTCTTATCATGATCCATATGCATAAAAGTGTCATCATTTTTCCACATAAACAAAGTTCTTCTCATGAATAACAACGGAGCAGGATCATCATAAAGAACTTGAACATGATAAACAGGTTGTATATTAAAGGGATGGTTTTGGGTGATACCTCCATAATTATGACAAGTTTCATGAGGATGATTGTAATTAAAACCCATGTCATAATATTCTTTATAATAATTATCAAAAACTGGGGGCATAGTATCATCATAAGGAATAGAATATTATCTTCCAAAGTGTGTTCATCTGTAAACATATCATCATTTTACTAGAGGAGATGTATCAAACATGTAATCATTAGTATCAAAAGGATTTTCAAACACCTCATCCCCAAGCTTAGAGCTTATCATATCATCATTGGAAAGAATATGGATAGTACTAATAGTGTTGCAATCATTAGCATCATCATTTTCAGAATTAGTACCCAAGAGGTTTTCAATATCAAAAGTACTATGCTTTTCCCAATCATGATCACTAATATAGTAACAGGCATAGGAACATCATCTAATTCAAAATCATCGAATTCATACTCATCAGCAACAACTATAATAGGAGCAACATGTTTAGGGAAAGGTACCGTTTCCTCTTTCCTTTTACTCTTCATCTTCTTCTTCTTCTTTCCCTTCTTAGGAGGGAGAGCCTTGAAAGGAAGCTTCTCCACATAACCTGATTCTTTACCTTTGTCATTCTCCCAACCTTCAGTATTGTCTTGAATTTTCTCAAGAAGACCCCATCTAGTTTCAACCTTCTTACTTGTGAAAGAACCCCCTGAACAGGCATCTAGATAATTCTTGCAATCACCTGAAAGCCTTGCATAAAAATTAGTAACAATTATTTTCTTAGGAAGCTCATGGTTAGGACATTTAAGTATTAATGTTTTCAGCCTTCCCCAAGCTTGAGCAATGCTTTCTCCATCATGAGGCCAAAAATTAAAAATGTAATTCCTATCCAAATGCATTTCATAAGGAGGATAAAATTTAGAGTAAAAGAGACTTGCAAGCTCCTTCCACTCCAAATGATGAGGATCATCAAGTAGATCATACCACTCCCTTGCTTTGTCCTTAAGTGACAATGGAAATAATTTCTTCATGACATTTTCTCTTGATAAACCTGCAATCTTAAACAACTCACAAAGTTCTGTAAGTTTCAATAAGTGATCACTTGGACGGATTGTTCCATCCCCTGCATAACATTCATCCATAACCTTTTCAACAATTTTCATAGGTATTTTAAAAGGAATACTTTCAGTAGGTGGATTTAGAATATCACAAGCATGATTCGAATTATCACATATGGGAGACAAAGTATTATCAGAGCAAATTTTCTCCTCTAAAGCTGGGGAACTAAAAAGATCATTTTCATAAAAACTAGCTTCCCCAACCTTAGACTTTTCCATAGCATTAGCAAAAATGATTTCCAAAGAACTAATACTAATTTTTTTTGTTGTTTTCCATTAAGCCTAACTAGTGAAATTAAAAACAAGAAACAAAAAGATATAATTGCAGAATCTAAAGGAAATAACTTCGAGCACTCACACAACAGCAACAGTACTAGAAAATAGCTTAGTAGCCAGATGATGTGAGTACCTTTTACCTTACCTCCCCGGCAACGGCGCCAGAAAATAGCTTCGTTGCCGGATAGCTTTGTTGTTGGAGTGTGAGTGCCGCTTACCTTACCTCCCCGGCAACGGCGCCAGAAAATAGCTTCGTTGCCGGATAGCTTTGTTGTTGGAGTGTGAGTGCCGCTTACCTTACCTCCCCGGCAACGGCGCCAGAAAATAGCTTGATGTCTACACACGCTTCTATTCTTGTAGACAGTGTTGGGCCTCCAAGAGCAGAGGTTTGTAGAACAGCAGCAAGTTTCCCTTAAGTGAATCACCCAAGGTTTATCGAACTCAGGGAGGTAGAGGTCAAAGGTATCCCTCTCAAGCAACCCTGCAATCACAATACAAAAAGTCTCTTGTGTCCCCAACACACCCAATACACTTGTCAGATGTATAGGTGCACTAGTTCGGCGAAGAGATAGTGAAATACAAGTAATATGGATGATTATAAGTAGTAATTGCAATCTGAAATAAAAATGGCAGCAAGCAAACATGTAGCAGAACTTGTTGTAAACGGTGTTTCAATGCTTAGAAACAAGGCCTAGGGATCATACTTTCAGCAGTGGTCACTCTCAACAATGCAATCATAATTGAATATAAATATAAGCACTTCAATATACTACTCCGAAGTATTCTCCGGCTGGATAACGAACACTAATTCATTGTGTAGGAATGCAAAAGCACGCCTCAAACATATATTTCCAAGTACTAATGAATACCCCACACTAGACCATGAGCATTCATAGGAGGTACTAACACACCACAATTTCATAGAGACATCCAACTCAAATAATAAATCAGTGAACAAGTATCTTGTGAAATATAGCCTACAGACCCACACGGTGCACACACTGTCACCTTTACACACGTGGTACAAGGAGTCTCCGGAGATCACATAAATAAAGCCCACTTGAGTAACATAACAACATCTAGATTGCAAAGCTCATGATCACATATAGATCACATCATGGGAGAGAGAGATATAGACCACATGGCTACCGGTACGGCCCTCAGCCCCGAGGGAGAACTACTCCCTCCTCATCATGGAGTCAGCAACGGCATGAAGATGGTGGTGGAGTCGATGGAGATGGCTCCGGGGGCACTTCCCCGTCCCGGCAGGGTGCCAGAACAGAGACTTCTGTCCCCCGAAACTTGTCGGCGATGGCGGCGGCGCTGCAGATGTTTTTTTGGAATATGACGGGTCCGTCTAGGTTTTATGCGTCGGGGGCAATATATAGGCGAAAGGGCGGCGTCGGAGGGCTCCCGTGGGCCCCACACCACCTGGTGGCGCGGCAGGCATGGGTCCCGCGCCACCCTATGGTGTGGCCGGCCCACGGCCCTCCAGGTCCTCTCCTTCGGGCTCCGTGTAGTCCATTGAATTATAAGACTGCTGCTTTTTGTCCCGTCCAATTCCGACAATATTTCCTTAAGTACTTTTCTGAAACGGGAAAACAGCAGAAAACAGGACTGGCACTGTGGCATCTTGTTAATAGGTTAGTTCCAGAAAATGCATAAAAATGCTATAAGATGTAAACAAAACATATAGCAAATGGTATGAAAACAAGCATGGATCATAAGAAATTATAGATACGTTGGAGACGTATCAGAACCCTAATCGGGGTCGGCTTGGGAGCCAACAGCCCCCCTTGGCTGCCGCCCCCTAGAAGGCAGGCGCCTTGGGGGGCAAGGCACCCCAGCCGCCGGCCCTAATACGGATTGGGGCGCACCCCTTGCCCCCACCACCTATATAAAGAGGAGGGGTGTGGCACAAGGAGGTTGCCCCACAACCCTAGCCGCACCCCCCCCCCCTACCGCCTCCTCCTCTTCTTCCTCGTGCACGGCTTGGCAAAGCCCTGTCCGCGAGAAACCTCCACCATCATCACCACCACACCATCGTGCTGCTGAGATCTCTCAAACCACTCCCTCCTCGCTTGCGGGGTCAAGGAGAGGAAGACTACATCGAGTTGCACGTGTGGATACCGCGGAGGTGCTGCTCGTGCGGTGCTTCGTCGGATTTGATCAAGATCAGATAATACATCTCCTCACGGCTAGCCAAGTCTAGTTGCTGGGATCGACTAGCCAACCCCTGCATCGACAAAACTCGTTTGCTCGTTCTTCAAGGGTAAGAGATTCGATCTCCTCCTCGCTACCTTCGTCTAATAGATCTAGATCCGTTGAGTTTCTTCCGCTTGTTTCGTAGGAAATTTTTTGTTTTCTATGCAACGAACCCTACAAGAGCAGCATCTCCGGACATGGCGGCGACGTCCCTTCTGTCGGGGATGACTGGCTAAGAGGTGGCTCCATGTGGCGATGCCTTAGGCGGACCATCACGGATCCCGTACCCCGAGTTCGTTGAGGGAGGCTCGTGGCGGCCAGAGATATCTCCGTCATCGACAGCACTACACACGCCCGGGAGGCTCGCTGCTTTCTGGGGTTTGCGGATCAGAAGCCAGGGCGGGGCTCCGCATGATGATGGCGGCACTAAGCTCTTGGTTGGTGCCGGTCAAGCCGGCTGCGGGTTTGGGGAGGTGTAGCTTCATGTGAATACCGTGCCGACTTTGATCATGACGGATAAAGGTGGCGTATTTGCGTCGTACCTTGTAAAAGGCATCGTTGCTGCAACTCTCGTCTTCCTGTCCCGGGGGAAATCCAATATCTAGGTATCTCGGATCGGTCGATGGTGGCGGGCGATGTTGTTCTCCCTCCCAGGGGCATAGTTTTTGGAGTAGGTGCTGGATCGAGGCCGGGGTCCTGAGGTGGAGCGTTCTGGTTTCTTCCATGTCGAAGATGGCGAGTCTCGACGACTTAGATCCATCTTCCTCTCTTCAAACATCTTCTTTTCTTCTTCATGTTTCTTCATCGTTTCCTCCGTTAACCGGTTTGTCTTTTGAGCTAGTTCGACGAAGAGAGGCAGTGTGTGTTTTACTGGTTCGACCAAGTTACCGGCAGCCCGGGCCATATACACAACGACATTGATATTTTTCCAAAACACGAGTAGCCTGTAGTATTAAGGTACACGCGAGAGTTATTGGTCCTACTAGTGTCATGAGCAAAAAACATCACAACACTAATAAATTTGGTCCGAAAGCAGGCACGACTCAAATTACCAGTGGTGATGTCAAATTTCGTGACGCCACTAGTTATGATTTAGTGGCGACCTGGCCGCATTTCGCTGTCCAAATACCAATGAGGTACCTAAGGATTTTTGCACGAGACGGGAGGCCTTCTGTTGCCTGTTGGTGTGGACTGCCGGCTGTCTTTATACCACTCGAGCATCGGTCCATTTTACACTGCCACTCATCGCACCAACCCCCTACCCTACATGATTCTATTTAAACGGACGGGACCCCCGCAGAAATCACCACGCTGACAGTAGCACTAGCACACCAGCTGATCGCAGCAGCTAGCTAGTGAAGAAATCAAGAAGTTGGCAATGGCGAAGGTGGAGGTGCTGTCGTCGGAGCTGGTCGTCCCGGCCGACGAGACGCCGCGGGGCAGCATCTGGCTCTCCAACCTCGACCTCGCCGGGCGGAGAGGCTACACGCCCACGGTCTACTTCTTCCACTCAAACGGCGACCCGGGCTTCTTCTCGACAGACTTCATGAAGGACAGCCTCGCGAGGGCGCTGGTCACCTTCTACCCGCTCGCCGGCCGCCTCGGGCTGGACGGCGCCGGGCGCGTCCAGGTGGACTGCACCGGCGAGGGCGTGGTGTTCGTCACCGCGCGCTCCGACCACTACGCGCTCGAAGACCTGATGAACGAGTTCGTGCCGTGCGGCGAGATGCGCGACCTGCTCGTGCCGCCCACGCCCGCGCCCAACCCGCCGTGCGCGCTGCTGTTCGTGCAGGTCACGCGCCTCCGCTGCGGCGGCGTCGTGCTCGGACAGGCCATGCACCACTCCATCGTGGACGCGCGCGGCGCCGCGCTCTTCTTCGAGACCTGGGCGAGCATCTCCCGCGGCGGCGGCGGGACGCCGCCCGTGCCGCCGTGCTTCGACCACGCGCTGCTCGCCGCACGCCCGGCACCCGCGCGCGCAGTGCAGTACGACCACCCGGAATACAAGCCGGAGCCGGCGCCGGTGGACCCGGTGTCCGCGTCCACGTACGCCAGCGCCATCATCACGATGACGAAGGCCCAGGTGGGCGCGCTCAAGGCGCGGTGCGCCGGCTCGTCCACGTTCCGCGCCGTGGTGGCGCTGGCGTGGCAGTGCGTGTGCCGCGCCCGCGCGCTGCCGGCGTCGGCGGAGACGCGGCTCTACTCCATGGTCGACATGCGCGCGCGCCTCGACCCGCCGCTCCCGCCGGGGTACTTCGGCAACGCGGTGATCCGCACGTCGGTGTCGGCCACGGTCGGGGAGGTGGTGTCCAGCCCGGTGGTCCACGCCGCTCGGCTGGTGCGCGCGGCGACGAGCCAGGGCAACGAGCACGCGAGGTCGCTGGTGGACTACCTGGAAGGGGTGGACACGATGAACCTGCCACGGAGCGGCATCTCGCGCGCGCACCTCCGCGCCATCAGCTGGATGGGGATGTCGCTCTCCGACGCCGACTTCGGGTGGGGCGCGCCGGCGTTCATGGGGCCGGCGCTCATGTACTACAGCGGCTTCGTGTACGTGATGACACCGGGGAAGGACGGCGCCCTCGCGCTCGTGCTCTCGCTGGAGCCGGAGACCATGCCGGAGTTCAGGAAGGTGTTCGCCCACGAGCTGGCCCGCCTCCAGCTCTAATCGTACGTACACAGTATGTCTCCACAGGCCACACACAGTTGCCATGAGCATGCATGGTTAGCGCACGTACCTTCGCGTCGAGGTTAATTATTTTCTGGTTAGTTACCGCCGTGGTACATGTGAACATGGATATGCTTCGTTTATTATATCGTTGATCACACAAGTATAGAGTGGTAGTACATGTTTCACTACTAGGAAAAGGCTTATAGGTGGATTAAATAGCCGTGGCGCACCACCATTTTGATGCCCCACGGGTATATAGCCGCGGCGTACGAAAAGACGGTGCGCCACGGGTGGTCCATTACCCGTGGCGCACCAAAATGGTGGGGCGCCACGGCTATGTGGTGGCCTGGCTGGCTAGCGAGCCCCCTCCTTACCCGTGGCGCACCTTATTTTTGTGCGCCACGGGTAAGTTGCTACCCGTGGCGCATCGCGGCGACGTGCGCCACAACTATTTGTACAGAGTACAGACTCGCTTCAATTCGCACCCCACCTATACCACGCTCCGGCCCTAGCTCTCTCTCCCCCTTATCCTCTCGATCCCCTTCGCCTCATCTTCTTCCTCGAGCGCCGCCAGCATCCTCTCAGCGGCCGCCCTCCTCCCCGGCCAACGCCGCGCGAGCTGGACCCCCGCCTCCCCGGATCTCCTCCTCCACCTCCCTGGCTCGCCTCGGTGCCTCGGTGGCCGCCCTCCCAGGCCACCCCTCACCTCCCCGCGCTCGCCTCGGTGCCTCGGTGGCCGCCCTCCCAGGCCACCCCTCACCTCCCCGCGCTCCTGCTGGTGGTCGCCTTACCGGGCTGCTCCTCCCGGCGTCCACCCGGAGCGGCTGCCAGGGTCTTCTCCGACAACGTCTCCGAGGTGCTCCTGCCAGCACTGCTTCCCCGGCCTCGGCACTCCTGGACCCCGCCGCCACTGTTCGTCGGCGTGGTCTAGACCAGCGGTGGTGTCCGTTTGCCGGCGGACGGCGCTTCCATCCGCGCTGAGATCAAACATCGGCTATAGTCCGTCTCGGGTGAGCTCGAACTCCTCTTATCTGCTCTATCGTCACGACATGGCAATGATTTACTTGGATTAGGCTACAAATCTGCAAGAAGAACTCCAGTTTCGTTGTTTTAGTCACACCTACTAGCTTTGATGGGTGCTGATGTAGCCTTTTTAGGTATTAAGTTTGTTACTACCTTGCTGCGATATAAAGATGCTCGATTTCTGATCATGATTGAAGTGCGTTCTGCTGTGAAAGTTTGTAGCTAAACTGAACCATTGAATTCTGTAGTCAGCTGTGAGCAGATAAAGAAATGGCTAGTAACTAGAGCACCAGTGCTATCTCCGGGATGTAGATTTAGGTTTTTATTCGACTTCGCTCATGTATCTACATCTCCCGTCTGCACACGTAGGCAGTGGGTGTATATGAAATGGACAGACTTCCTAGTCGGTATTGATGGCTACCCTTTGGCTACTTAGGATTATTAGGACTGATTAGATTTTACTGCTAGCTGCTATCATGATCTTAGTCTTCATATTGCTTCTGTCTATATAGAGATGTGCTGCTGGTGAGGTCTAGAATTCACTACTGGTTGAGTAGGTACACTAGATGTATATGGTCCGTGGCTGCTACTTGCTGGTATTCTCTTACATTATATGTGCTATTTTCTTTCCTAACCACCGGACTGAATTCTGTGCTTGTTTGGAACTTATTTTCTTCGAAAGCCGATGATTAAAAATGTTGTGGCACTATGTGGTAACCCTGAAGGTCTGCAGAGCCTTGTGATATGCAGAAGTACAAGTCCTGTGCATCCTACTTGGCTCTGCCGATCCTTCAGGGCTACTAATAATTGTGTGTCCGACTTAAATATGAGGCGCAAAATCTAAGTCATATTTATTTTGTTTTGTCTGTTTATTCGAAAGCCGATGATTAAAATGTTGTGGCACTAGGTTGTAGGCCTGCAGGTCTGGTGAGCCTTGTGATATGCACAAGTACCAAGTTTTGTGCATCATACTTGGCTCACCAGATCCTGCAGGTCTACTTGTGTGTCCGACCTAAGTATGAGGCGCAAAATCTAAGTCATTAATCATTTTGTTTTGTCTTTTTCTTCTAAGCCGATGATTAAAATGTTGTGACACTGTATGATTCAGGGAGGAGCTAGTGAACCTTGTGATATACACAAATAAATATTTTGTGCATCCTACTTGGTTCACTTGCTCCGTCTCTGAAATGTGTGTCCAATTTAAATATGTATGAGGCACAAATCCAAAATCATTTTGTTTTTTCTTTCTCTTTCCGAATGCCGATGATTAAAAATGTTGTGGCACTATGTGGTAACCCTGAAGGTCGGCCGAGCCTTGTGATATGCACAAGTACAAGTCTTGTGCATCCTACTTGGCTCGGCCGATCCTTCAGGGCTACTAATAATTGTGTGTCCGACCTAAGTATGAGGCGCAAAATCTAAGTCATTTTATTTTGTATTGTCTGTTTCTTCGAAAGCCGATGATTAAAATGTTGTGGCACTAAGTTGTAGGCCTGCAGGTCTTGTGAGCCTTGTGATATGCACAAGTACCAAGTCTTGTGCATCATACTTGGCTCACAAGATCCTGCAGGTCTACTTGAGTGTCCGACCTAAGTATGAGGCGCAAAATCTAAGTCATTTTTATTTTCTTTTGTTTTTTTTCTTCTAAGCCGATGATTAAAATGTTGTGACACTAGGCATTTTAGCCTCCTGCAGCGAACGGCACACAACGAGCGTCTACCTTTGTCACCGAACCCAATGGCTGGATTTAGCCTACCTGCTGGCATGTTCCCTGGCATTATTGTTTTGTCTTTGTTCACCGGCCAGCCATTGGATCCACCTCCTGTAGGTCGGTGAATAAAGACAAAACAACGATGCTGTTGGAAACACAAGCCCTCAGGTAGGTTGAATCCAGCCACTGGATTTGGGTGACACAATAATGAATTGCCGAGGATCCTGCAGGTCTGCTTGTGTGTCCGACCTAAGTATGAGGCGCAAATCCGAAATCATTTTGTTTTTTCTCTCTTTCTGAATGCCGATGATTAAAATGTTGTGTCACACTATGTGATTCAGGGAGGTGCTAGCGGACCTTGTGATATGCACAAATAAACATCTTGTGCATACTCTTACTTGGTCCGCTTGCCCCGTTCCTGATCAATGTGTGTCCAATCTAAGTATGAGGCATAAACTCAAATCATTTTGTTTCTTCTCTATGAATTGACAAAGCCGATGATTTAAACTATGCCACGGTAAAGGCAAGGAGAGTGTCTATAATGCCTTGTAGTATATACAATTGGAGTGTTTGTATTAATACATGGTCTTATAGACACTCTTTTTGCCTTGTTTTGCACGGCAATGATATATGAGGCTTTCCATTGTTAACTTCTCGCATTTCGTAAATTTTAATATTACTTTTGTAACAAAATTTTGACTTAAGCATTTTTTACTTAGGTGTTCTCGGTGACGATGTCCATGTTGGACCAGAGGGACGATGTGCGGGACTGGGCTCCACCGGGCTGGCACTGGGAGGTGCTACCTTCCGGGACGCGCAGCTTGGTGAGGAATCCGGGTGACGTCGTCGACCCTGATCTTCTGTGGTGGCAGTCGCGTGGGCCACGCTCGGTGCAGAGGGAGCCGGCCCCCGAGGAGGAGGTACGTCGCCGTATTAGGGAGGAGGACGAGCACGTCCGTCGATACATGTATCTGCTGGTTAGGCAGTATGACGGTAGGTGGTCGTTTCTTCAGAGGGTTCCTGCTCACGTGAGTTATGACCCTGTGAGGGTTCCTTCTCTTTGGATGCGTAGCGCCGCCGTCGACTCAGTACAGTTCGATGAATCAGAAGGTTCATGTTGAAATTAGCTAAGCTTCATGTATTAGCTACTGGATATGTAATAATATGATCGATGAACTGTGATTATGATCAACTTTGTGTAATAATATGATCGATGAACTATGATTGGAAATTGTGTATTTATACTGGTTTATCAAATATTTCTCTCTATATAATATTGGAATATGAATTTCCTGTAATGTGATATATCTGTTTGTATAAATACCTGTATAAATACCGTATTTTCTGTATATAAAAAATACAGAAAAACTTAGCCGTGGCGCATGACAGAAGGTAGCCGTGGCGCACCCTATCCGTGGCGCAGGATAGACATGTGCGCCATGGGTAATACTCGTGGCGCACATCTGTGCCTGCGCCACGGGTAAGGTTGGTTACCCGTGGCGTGGCAATCCGTGGCGCAGGCCCCTGCGCCACGGGTAGCCTTATTTGGTGCGCCACGGGTAGCCTTTTCCCTAGTAGTGTTTAATTATCGTTGATCACCATACAATGGTTTTCAGGGTGGAGGCACTTGCTATAACAGGATTGTAGAACTGATAAGATTTTCTATGGTAATTTCTCTTCTTATGCAGGTCATCTATGGTGTAATCGACAGTGTGATCTTGGTGTTGATCCTCATGTTTCGTAGGCTTTCTACGAGCTCTATCTTACATCTTTATTATGCAGAGGCTAGATAGATATAACCTATACTATGCATCCTTTACGATACTATAAGTAACAAAATGAACTTTATAAACGTTAGTGTCTAGCGGCAGCTGGTCCATAGGAAATACGTGTATTGGACATCGTGTAGACATCGATTGAGGCCGAGTTTCTCGTGTTGATGGTTGCATCTAAGCTGCCCTATACCGTCTCCTTTAAACGTCGCCCCCACTCTGAGAAATGATTTGTGGCCAACTTTACATACACATACCATGTGTGAATTCGGACACCTTTCTGTGGTGCCTTAAGATCTGGACCTTGTCCTGCGACATTTTTGGCCGGCCAACTCAACGTCTTCCTCCATCATGGTACCCAGCGGGTCATGACTCATCAGCACTGACTCACCACGGCATGCATGCACCGGCTACCGTAGGGTAAAAACAGAGCGGATGTGCCAGCCCTGCGTACGTGCGTGCACCTACCAAAGGCGCCGTGATCTCACACTGCCGATGAAAGAGATCAAATCCATTTCGTGCACAAGGTTCCCACGCCAAGCATCTTTCACACACTAGAAGCTAAAGAGAAGCTAACGCAGCTAGCTTACATATGTACTTTTTTCTTCATCTGAAATTACGTAGGTATATCAGTATAGAGCAACTCCAACTAGACTGGACTAATTTGATCTCGTACATATAGAACATCTCCAATTAGACTGGACCAATTTGATCTCGTACATATTCGTGGACACGCTCGGACAATGACGGATGTAGGACGAGAACACGCCACAATATAGTTTATCTAGTAAATCTAAATAATCCAAACGTTACAAGTATAGTCGTGACTAAAATAACAATCACTCCAAATGCATATTGGAGGCAATTCTCTCATTCTTGAGGGCATCTCTTGATCTTCCTCTTTTTCAACCGAGTTGCATCGGTCTTGGTATTGTGATCAATATTGATGATATCGGCAATATACAACTCCATTTTTTTCAATCCTCTTCTTGTCTTTTCAAACTTTTTAACCGCTTTCTCCATTTTTGGGTTTGCCTCTTGAGCTAGCTCTACCTTTTCTTTGACCTTCTTCCTTTCGTCGATGAATTTGACGATAAGGAAGAAGCGGCAAAACAGATGGATACTGGTAGGAATGCTACCCAAACTCTAAGAATACTAACATGTCAAAAAAAAATCCTCTATTGCCTACTTTTGGTGTTCTCCTTAACAATACCATAATTGCAGAATTTATTAACAAAATATATAGAAAAGATCCATCATCTGGTGGATCGAGCATGACACACGAGACCTCTATAGCTGCCTCATGCTAGGGATCAGAAAGATGTGTCGCCGTCGTTGCCATTGAGATTTAGGAACCAATGAGATCCACCATTATCGTGAATCGAAGATCAAGAGCCTCCACTATAGACCATCGCCGCCACGGCCTATGGCCGCTTACCCATCAGCAAACCCCATTAATATCTGGTGTTAGGGGATTTATAGCGCGAAGTTTATTCACGAAGCTCACCATAAGAATGCCGTCATGTAATAGAGCTCTTTCATAGACATCGCTATGATATTTTGGCATTCCCTTATCTGTACTTAACTGATGAAGTTGTGCTCAAAGCCACAGGTACTTGCTTGCATTGATGAAATGGAAACAGGGAGCATTGCCCCTATTTTTCTTGAAAAACAATTTTGCTAGATACTAGGACGACTAGGTCGAGCTAAAGGCTAAACCCATGAAGGTGCAGGTAAGGTAGGCAGACATCACAACAAGGTGGGGGTCGTCGATCAGGATCTGGTGGAAGGAAAAAAAAAGAGAGTTCGTACTTCTTATTAGTGCACGTAGGACCAATTAACTAACAAAGTACCAAGCCCCGTTCTTCTGTTAGCTATAGTTGGAGTCACATCCTTGACTATATATGTGTCTCATGCATGAATCTTTGAGTGAGTGCATGATTTTTTTTGGAATCAAGCGAGTGCATGATTAGCTGCACTAAGTAGCCCTCTTCTTCACTCCAAAGGATGGAAGACCGATAGACGAAAGGTCCAATCGCTGAACTGAATCCCGTCCTGTGTGTGCTGGGATTAGAGAAAGGAAGAGAAAAAACGTGTTCAGCGTGCCCACCTTTGGTTGACTTTTCAATCCGTAAGGATCTCTTTGATTCAAAGGAATTACATAGGTATTTTGGACGAGTCAAATCCTTAAACATTTTTCTGCACTGGTTGTTTGATTCGTAGGATTAAATCCTATAAAATTTTCGTTTGGAATCCATTGCACTAGGTTTCATACTTTCATAGGATTTCTAACATCTACCTTTTCAGAATTCTTTGTTTTTCTATCTTGAAATCAAACAAACTTTGATGCATATGGATTCCTATAAGATTGAAAATTTGAAATGAACATGACATTGCAATCTTGTATTTTTTTCCCATGCGCTTTTACAATCCTACGAATTAAAAAAAGCCTTAATTTTTCGAGCTAGACGTATGCTCTGTTTTGCGTGCTTTGGGCTCTATGTACTATATCCTGCTATGCACAGAGAACGAAGGTGAAGATTTTATTGATTGTGTGCTATACCTCAAAAAAATACTCAGTATTCCAAAACAAAAGGGCTGTCCTTACAATAAAGCTATACGAGATATGATTACATGTTCGGTTGGTCGTTTGCATGCAGTCTTTCCTTTCGCAGATGGGCCTGAAGACAGAATATAGCAACGTACGGCAGAATGATAGTTTTATCAAGGATTGCGAGTTACCCAAAATCCGCTTGAACCTTTTTTCGAAAAATATATGTAAACCATCAGCTGAAGATATATTACACGCATAATCATGTAGTACGATGGTATCGTAAAACAGCCCTTATTTTGTTAGTTGAAGTTCTCTCGTGAGTTGCTTCTGAAAAATGCACTATTAGGAAAAAGCCTAATAGTGATGTGCCGATTTTGTCCCTACTAGCGCGTTTTTCACTGGTTATGCGCCACTGATAACAGGTACGGGTGGTGGTGCGCGTCGTCCGCGCCACCGGCAAGTTGGTAGTTAGTGGAGCGTGGAACTTCGCATGCCACCGGTACGGATTATCTGTGGCGTCCAAATGACCTCGTCGCCGACATCACCGGTATGGACAGATTCATAATATGGGGAGCCGATATTGGATTGAATAGCAGTAGGATTATGAAGTTAACTAAGATATTTTTCTTTCATTATAGATAGACATTACAAAATCACAGAAATTAAACTCTGGTCTTAGCTTAATCTAAGGGACGCCTCGGGTACAAATGCTACACCAACAATGCCTCGGCGCTCATCTTGTCACACCCACTTCCTCCTTGTATTCCGACTTCACGCCTTTGTCCCAATAGGGTGCCCAGTCTTCCAGCACCCTGCAGTCGACCGACTGTGCGATGTTCTGCGTCCCAAGGAAGTGCGCCTCTTGGAGAGTCAGGGAGCAGGTGCGATGCACGCAGGCGTGACCCAGGCAGTTGGATCAGCTGACCACAGTAACGCAGAAGGCGCATCGGGGCGAGATCTTGTCCGTCCCCGTAGTCCGACAGGACTTTCTCGATCATGCACCCCGCCCAGAAGCGCCACCCGGTGGTCGCGGTTCTTCTGGCCCCGATGACGAAGCCGTCATCTTGCTCGATCCGCTTCTCCCGCTCCCTCGCCAAGACGCCCGGACAACACTGGTTGTGCGGCGCGAACGCCGGATCGGATTTGAGGGCGTCAGGCAGCTGATTACGCTTGTTGAAGATGATATCCAATATCTCCTCAGTGCAGTCATCGGGGAGCGGGCGGACGGCCTGGTCGTCGACGCTTATGTCCCAGCCAGCAGGCAGTCGACAGCCAGGTAGGACCAGGAGCCTATTCATGGCGAGATCCTCGAGGACGTCCTCTCCGATGTGGCACGGCCACAACCAGGGCGTTGGGTCATCATCATTGTGGGCCATCGAGGGAAGAAGGTAGGCCATACCAGGGAGGAGAAAGGGATCAGAATGGGGCACTAGTAGAAAAACCCTTCCATACCTGCCTATCGTACCGGCCAGGTAACAAACCGGGACAAGGTTAGGGTTTAGTACCGGTTCGAACAGACAGGCCACCAGCCAGAGCTAGTCCCGGTTCGTCCGGACGCTTTAGTACCGGTTTGTTACAGGAACCGGGACTAGAGGTGAGCGGCAGGCTGCGGCAGAGGAGGGTCCCAGCGATAGAACCTTTAGTACCGGTTCGTATCACGAACCGGTTCTAAAGATCGACTTTTTGTACCGGTTCGTGATACGAACCGGTACTAAAAGTTTTCCTATATCATCTCCTACCGAGCTGCCATCTTCCATTTTTCCAGCTCGAGAGCAAACTCCATTTTTACTTTCCCGAGCTCGAGTTCATCTCGTTTTTTTCCCACCATTTCTTAAGATTGGTGGCACCTATCTATTCAAGGGTTAGCAACTTCATCCTTCATCCGGCATTGCCTGTTTAGCTCATTTCGTTGCTAGTTTAGCTCACATCATTTTTTTAGTGCTCGATAGGTGTTTGATGAAATGCCTACATGAGGGAGTTCATTTTTTTATATGCAATTTGAGCTCAAATTAAATTGTGATTTGTGGGTTTAGGGCCGTCCTGTCCCCTTCCTCACCGCCGTCGATCGCCCGCGCCGCCCCGTCACCGGCACCACCTTGGTGAGCCTCTTGTTCTTATTAAATTTTTTTACATAGTTACTTGTATAATTTTGCTTACTTGTATGATTGTTTGTTATATAATAGTGCCATGACGTTGGTATCCGTCCCCGTCGGCCCTCGTCCGGTCTATGATTCGGATGTGGTATATTATCTTTTATAACTATTTGTTTAATTTCGTGTTTATAACAATTATGCCGACCAACACTTGACATAGATATTCTTATCTAGGAGGTAGTTGAACCAGAAATTCCAACCGACCCTCTTGTCGAGATGCTAGATTTATTTGAAAAAGAAAACAATGATTTGAAAGCAAAATTGAAAAGAAGTGAAGAAGAAAAGATGAAATTGGAGTTGTATCTTGCCGATGTCGTCGATGATCACAAGATCAAGATGGATGCAATGCGCTTGAAGATTAGGAAGATTAGAAAATATGTCATTAATAAAGAGGCTTCGTATCACTATGCTGTTGGATCAATGGTTACCTTAGTTGCGATTTTAATCGCATGTGTTGTTGCATTTAAATGCATTAGATAGTTGTATGTTAGTTTCAATGTATGTTTTATGAGAACTATATATTACATTTGGTCAGTACTCTACTTTGGTTTTAATGTGATGAACTTGTATGAATTAATTAATTTGGTCACTTCTTTATTCATGATGTTGTGTGTAATGATTTTTATAAATTGAATTATATAATGCAGATGAGCCGTCAATGGATGTACGGTGACCGACGCAATCCCGAGTTCATTGATGGAATGCATAAATTTCTCCGTCTGGCTGAGACAAACAAGAAGCGGAATGATTTTATTAGTTGTCCATGTAGTGTCTGTCAGAACACGAAGGATTACTCCTCCTCAAAAACCCTTCACTTCCACGTGTTGCAGTCCGGTTTCATGTCCGGCTATAATTGTTGGACCAAGCACGGAGAACCAGGACTTATAATGGAAGACAATGAAGAAGGAGAGGATAATGACAACTATCCTATGTTCACTACACATGGTGGTACTACAGTGGGGGAAGACGAAGCTGAAGAAGAGGTCATTGTTGATGAGGCCGACGATAATCTTCATCGGGCCATTCTTGATGCACAGACAAACTGCGGAAGTGAAAACGGGAGGTTGAAATTGGAGCACATGTTAAAGGATCACAAAAAATTATTGTACCCAAATTGCGAATATGGCCAGAAAAAGCTGGAGCGTATTTCCTAATCCTAGGCCTGGCTGGTAGAGTGGAGGGTGCCCGATGAGGTTAGGTTTACCCCTCAGGGCTGGGCATGGGTCCTGAATCAGAGCCCGGCTACTCGTGGGCACATGCTAGTCGTAGTTCTTATAAGAACACTCCTACGTACACGCAGTTTTTCAATGGACTTTACGTGCGAGAAAGATTCATCATGACATATATTATGTTCCAACAACAGAAAGAAAGTCACGATGATGTTCTCTCTCTTTGCTTTGTGCAGCAGTAGTCCACTAGCGCAACACGTTACCCTTGCAAACATAATTTGTCATGATCTCATGCTACCGGCCGGCCACTTCATCACTTCACCCACACGGTGACAGGTGTCCCAACAACCCCCGTATACTACTCGACCGCGCGATTCTTTTGTCTTTTTTTTTTCGCTGTCTGGTCGCACATGACACGGCACGAGCATCATGTCCGAGGGCGGTGGTTAGGGTTTTTTCGGGAGAAATCGTTGTCGGCTCGCCCAACACCGACGCGGTGCCGCCTCTGGGTGGCATCATCCCTTCTTGAAGGGCGTCGTGGCTACCCTTCGTCCGTCTCCCTTAGTGTGCCGGGGAAACCCTAGGACCAGTGCATTGGTCCGGGCAGTAGCGTGAGCTCTCCTTCATAAAGATGCTGCTTGACACTCGATGATTAAGCGCTACGAGCATGGTGGTATTCATTCGGAGACCTGTAGTTTATTCGATCCGCCTATGTCTCCTTTTTGTTTCTGTTTTTTCTCTTCTTTGGGCGTTTGTGTTTGTTTGTTGTTGTCTCAGCATGCGTGGTATGGTGTTTGTATCGATACTTGTATGATGGTCGTCGCTTTAAAGGCGAAATGCTGTTTCGAGGACACGAGCATCATGTTTTGGTCTGGCGGGGTGGCAAATCCATCATTTCGTTTGGGTCTTCATCATGGTTAATTTGGCCCCGCGAAAAGCAAGCAATTGGCCGCCAAAAAACTGATGGTGTGGTAGTGGGTTTTTGACTGCTGTGTCAGCGTTTGCGGCCTAGCGTCTTGATCGGCGCGCGTGAGTGGAGCGTGGTGTGGACACCATGGTGTCACAGCGCGATCGTGAGATCGAGAGGGGATGAGAAGAGCAAGCAGGTAGGTGAGATTCAGACGGAAGGTGAGAGTATGTTCCAGGTTCTATTTCATCGATAAACATTACAGGCAGAGTGGTCAGGCTTATAACAGCACCTACCACGCTCACATGACACAGCCCTCACACACGGCCCACCATGGTCCACGACCCAGCCCCTGATCTACACGCACACCTACTGCTCTCATGTCACACTGATACAGAGGTATACGCAGGAGGAGTATCAGGTGTGACATTGTCCCCTCCTTGAGAATCAGCTCCCTCCCAGATCACAGCTTGTGGGTAGCAATGGCGTAAAACGGCATAATCTTCCCAGGTTGTTGCAGTAGCTGGCAGAGAGTCCCATTGTACCTTAAGCTGGACGATGGCCTCTTGTCCTCGTTTCACCATGCGCCTTTCCAGTATTGCAGCAGGTGTGGCTCCAACTATCGTCAGGTCTGGTGGTTTAGGCAAGTCTGCGAACACTGGAGAATAGTTAGGGGTAAAGGGTTTGAGTTGTGACACATGAAACACTGGGTGTATGCGACTGTCAGCTGGTAATGCCAATTTGTATGCCAGGACACCAATCTTCTCCTCCACCATAAATGGGCCAAAGAATTTGTAAGCCAGCTTGGCGCACGGACGATTTGCCACTGAGGTTTGAGCGTAGGGCTGAAGCTTAAGCAGTACTTGTTCCCCCACCTGGAACGACCTTTCAGTCTTGTTCTTGTCCGCTTTCCGCTTGAACCGAGCTTGAGCTCGCGTGAGATGAGCACGCAGTGCTTCCGTATGCGATAGCCAATCCATCTCTTCAGTAGTTGCAGTGGTAGTTGATTCCTGGAGGAGTCCTCCCAAGTTTGGCTCCCTGCCATATAAGGCTTTGAACGGTGAACAACCCAAAGAGGAATGATGAGTGGAGTTGTACCAGAATTCTGCAGTTGATAGCCAGCGACGCCACTGTCGAGGTGAGTCGTGTATTGCACTGCGCAGATACATCTCGAGACACTGGTTAACGCGCTCTGTTTGGCCATCCGTCTGAGGATGGTATGCTGTGGAGTAGAGCAGCTTTGTCCCCGTAGTTGCAAACATTTCTCTCCACACTGAGCTGGTGAAATTTTTGTCTCGGTCCGACACGATAGATAGTGGCACTCCGTGCAGTTTGATCACATTGTCCCACAGTGCCTTGGCTACTTGTGCTGCTGTGAAAGGATGGCGCAGAGGTACAAAGTGAGATAACTTAGTGAAACGATCGACCACCACCAGTATGGAATCATAACCCCCAGATTTGGGTAACCCCTCCACAAAGTCCAGCGAGATATCTTGCCATGGTGCTTTTGGGATTGGCAGAGGCTGTAGCTTCCCTGGAATTTTGATGTGTTCATGCTTGGACTGTTGACACACTTGACACTGGCGCACATACTCTTCTACTGCTGCCTTTAACCCAGTCCAGGCAAAAAGCTTCTTCAACCGCTGATAGGTGGCAGTAGTGCCCGAATGACCTCCAATTGAAATGTCATGCAGAGCACTGATCAACTTGGTGCGTAAAGCTGAGTTGGCCCCAATCCAAATGCGTCCCTTGACTCTGATCAAGTCGTGCTGTAGCGAGAATCCTTTTTCATCAGGACTATGCAGAGCCAATTGTTGCAACAGCTCTTGTGCTTCAGCATCAGTTTCATAAGAATTTGTCACTTCCTGAACCCAGTTAGACTGCACCAGCGACAAGGCATTGACTGACATGAGATGCCCAACGCGAGATAAAGCGTCAGCTGCGCCATTGTCCACCCCTTTGCGGTACTGGAATTTGAACTGTAGTCCAACCAGCTTTGCCATCGCCTTGAGTTGCAATTCTGTGTCCAATTGTTGGTCTCCCAAGTTACACAGGCTTTTGTGATCTGTCACTATGGTAAAGGGTCCTCTCTGCAAATAGGAACGCCAGCGACACAGCCATCATAACCGCAAGAAACTCTTTCTCATAGGTTGATAGCCTCTCCCATATAAACAAAGCAAGGATCCAACAAGCATATGACCAGAAAACAAACAAACAAAACTGAAAGTAAAAAAGATGCTCCAAGTATAGCACATAATATGTAAAGTGATAAAAACTTAGTTCAATGAAGACGACCTTATGATAGTCGATGAAGAAGAGGGGATGCCTTGGGCATCCCCAAGCTTTGACGCTTGATAGTTCTTGATATTCAGAGGGGGTGTCATGGGGGCATCCCCAAGCTTGAGCTCTGATCCATCTTCAATTTCTTCATTATCCTCTCCTTTGGAACTTAAAAACTCCCTTCACACAAAACTTCTCATAAACCGATTAGAGGGTTAGTGCTCATAAATTAAAATGCACATGTGTTCAACTCAAGACAAATTGCAAAACAAATTTATTAGGCATTAGCTACTGTTTACTAAGCCTCAATGTGGCACTCCACCTCTAGAGTATCACATTTGACGATAGTAAAGAGACGAATACAAAATAAAAGCAGAATCTCTCAAAATCTGAACAGTCTGTAAAGATCGAATTTTTCGAGGCACTTCTGTAGCTCAAATCAGAAAAATCAGAACTAACGAAAGATAGAAAAAAGTATTAGGCTTTCTGTCTAAAAATTTCAGAAAAAGATAAAATTCAGAATTGTTTTGGATTTCGAAGAGTGAAGGACAGAAATCTGTTTCTGGACAGCAAAACAACACCTCGCACTTTCAATACATTAGAGGCTAAACTTGGCACAACAAACCAAAATAAAAGGATACAATGAAGTTGCTACAGAAGCAAAAACTTCAAGACTCAAGAAAAGTAAAAAAGCAAACTGAAAGCAAAAGATGGGTTGCCTCGCAACAAGTGCTTTTCTTTAACGCCTTTTAGCTAGGCGCAATGCCAAATATCAAGTTTTTTCGGAGGCCTTTGCAACATCAAGAGCATAGCTTGACCTTATGATTGATTCAAAAGGAAGCTTTTTTATCTTTCTGGGGAAGTGTTCCATCCCTCTTCTAAGGGGGAACTGAAATCTTCTATTTCCCTCTTTCATATCAATAATGGCACCAACGGTTCTCAAAAACGGTCTCCCCAAAATAATGGGACAAGAAGCATTACACTCAATGTCCATAACAATAAAATCAACGGGGACATAGTTATCATTAACAACAATAAGGACATAATCAACTCTACACAAAGGTTTCTTTTTAGAAGAATCAACAAGATGAACATTTAAATAGCACTCTTCCAAAGGATTTAAATTGAGCATATCATAGAAATTTTTAGGCATAACAGAAACACTAGCACCAAGATCACACAAAGCATTACAATCAAAGTCATTTATTTTCATGTTAATAGTGGGTTCCCATCCATCTTCTAATTTTCTAGGAATACAAGTTTCTAGCTTAAGCTTTTCTTCCCTAGCCTTGATAAGAGCATCGGTAATATGTTTGGTGAAGGCAATATTTAATTTACTAGCATCCGGTGACTTAGCAAGTTTTTGTAGGAACTTTATGAATTCAGTAAGATTGCAATTATCAAAATCAATTTCATCATCTTTAAATAGTCTAGGAGGTTCCTCATTAGTAGTTTCGATAGTATAAACTTTAACAGTTTTCCTATTCATTTCAGCAGTTCTAGCTTCTTCTTTCTCTCTAGCCCACCTAGCTTTCAAGCGAGCCATCATCCTTTAATTCTCATTAATTTGAATAGAAATAGCATTTAAAGATTCAGTAGGCTTGTCTTGTAGAGGAGTGGTTCTAATTTTTAAAATTTCAACATCATGAGCAAGATCTTCCACTTTAGAGACAAGTCTATCCAGTTTTTCAAGTTTCTCTTCGACAGTTTTGTTGAAAGCTTTTTGCGAAGTGATAAATTCTTTTAAAACATTTTCAAGATCATAGGACACATTCTTATTAGGATTATAAGAATTACCGTAGGAATTGCCATAAGAGTTGCCGTTATTGGGAGGATAAGGCTTATAATTGTTACTACCAAAATTATTTCGATAAGCATTATTGTTGAAGTTACTTCTATTAAGAAAATTAACATCAACTTGATCATTTTCTTGGGCAATTAATGAAGCAAGTGGGACATTATTAGGATCAACATGGGACTGATTGGTAGCAAGCATAGACATAATCATATCAACCTTATCATTCAAAGAGGAAATTTCCTCGACAAAATTTACCTTCTTACCACTTGGAGCTCTTTCGGTATGCCATTGTGAATGATTTGTCATCATCTCATCCAAGATTTTAGTTGCTGCACCTAATGTTGTGGACATGAAGGTGCCTCCCGCGGCCGAGTCCAAGAGGTTCCTTGAAGAAAAATTCAAACCTGCATAAAAAGTTTGGATAACCATCCACATAGTTAATGAGAAAATTGCTTCTGTACCATTGACAACCTCCACAATAGCTCATTTGCCACCCAACAAGGCTTTAGTTCCTATATACCGAAGACAAACAAATTCAATTGCTTATATACCATCGCCGTTAGTCAAGCGTTAGTGTGTCCCTTTTTTCCTGCTAATATATCCAAAAATTCCAATACCACCCTCATCTTAGAAGAGAAAAAAGAAGATGAAAAACGCATGTACTTTTCCCTCTAGTCTCCACGCAGTTGAACGATTCATCGTACATGAGACAGAAAACAGTCAAACCGTGACCGCACATACAGGCAAAGGTATTTGTATAAATAAGCTATATCTACGTACTGACTAAACGAGTAAGAGGTTTTCAGTTTGATTACTAAGTTGTCGCATGTTAATGTAAATATGTAAGAAATAGCAAACAAAAAATTTAAAGATGATCTCTTTCTATGTATTTCATACGGTTGTAAATCCCAAGTTGCTTGGACTTGAAAAATAATATAATACACACAATATTATTGCAATATAGTGGTACGCATACAGCCGAATGGAGTTATTTAACTCGTTTTTTATAGCTAACAAAAATGGACAATTATTACGTGTTTAATAGTACTTGATCTAAAATATCATCCTCTAACTTTTCCATATATTTCGGATATCTAAAAACTTCAGCATGCATTAAAAATATTAAATTCGCTAGCACGTATGTGTTCACTGGTTTGATGACCAGTATGCTGAAATTGTTATATGTTGTCACTATTGTTTTGCTGGAATTCTGAAAATAGTTGCAAGATGCTTCCTTTTCTTTTGTACGGATGTGTTACAATTGTTGCTCATTTTCCATAGAGGGCAAATCCGTCATTCTGCCCTTTACCACACTGAGATAACACTAGACTAATAACCAGTGGTATATAAGCAATACAATTTGTTTGTGTTTGGTATATGAGCATTGGAGCTTTGTTTGGTGGCAAATAAGCCATTGCAGCACTCGTCAATGGTATAGAAGCCATTGGCTCATAGTTAATCCATACGTGGGACAATTTTTAACCATAAATTTCATTTTCTCCCAAGCTTGAGCAACATGTTAATTATCAAATTGTCTAAAGTTCATAATGTTACTCCTTAATTGTATGATTTTAGCAGGTGGATAATATTTTCCAATAAAAGCATATTTACATTTAATCCAAGAATCAATGCTATTTCTAGGCAAAGACAAAAACCATTATTTTGCTCTCCCTCTCAAAGAGAAAGGGAAAAGCTTCAGTTTTATGATGTCACTTTCTACCTCTTTATACTTTTGCATATCACATAACTCAACAAAGTTATTTAAATGAGAGGCGGCATCATCAGTACTAGCACCAGAAAATTGCTCTTTCATAACAAGATTTAGCAAGGCAGGCTTAATTTCATAAGATTCCGCTTTAGTAGCGGGTGGAGCAATTGGAGAGCATATAAAATCATTGTTATTAGTGCTAGTAAAGTCACAAAACTTGGTGTTTTAAGTGGAAGACATAATGATAAAATAAAATAACAAGGCAGGAATAAAGATTACACTAATTTTTTTGGGTTTTAAAATTTTGCAACAGGAAAAATAAGCTAACGAGAAATAAAACAAGCAAGACAAAAACAAAGTAAAGTGACTGAGAGTGTGAGACTCCCCTTGCTGTAGCTCTAAGATCCCCGGCAACGGCGCCAGAAAAGAGCTTGATTGCTACTGATGAAGAGTTGGGTGGTGCCCCAAGCGAAGGCGGGGATGTAGCAAGCAGCAGTTTTCCCTCGATAAGGAACCGAGGTTTATCGAACCAGTAGGACCTTGAAATCAACAAGAAAGTGAATGTTGAAGATCTCTGTCGCTCAATCTTCAACAGACGTGGACCTGCACACACTCAACCAAAATACTTTGCCCCCAACAGCGGAAAGGTTGTCAATCTTTCCGGTCTCGCAGAAAACAAAGCGGTTAATTGTATAGTGAAATAGATGAATTATGAAAATGGACCAGAGGAGTAATGATGGTGAAAAGTGATGAATAAAGGTTGCAATCAATGTAAAAAGATTGACTGGGGGCCATGGGTTCACTAGTGGAGTCTCTCGAGTAAATAGAACATTCATATGATGGGTAAACAAATTACAGCTGGGCAATTGACAAGATTATAACACAAACTTAATCTAGCTATGACAAAGAGAACATGATAATATTTAAGTAGGCATCATGACAATGAACAAAGACCGTTGAGTCCAACTGCATCTTTGTCTAAAAAGTCCACCGTGGGATCGCTATCCAGCCTGTCACCCATCGGTATTAAGTTGCAAGCAACAGACATTTGCATTAAGTAAAGTGCATGAAGTAAGCAATATTAAATATCAAAATAGACTTTAACACCGCTGTTTTACCCTTATTAGCAACAGCACACCCTCACCCTTAGACGTTTCTGTCACTCGTGCCCAGGAAAAGTTACTTCTGGAAATATTCTCGGAATTGGACGAAAATTTACGACGATTTTTTTATTGGACAAATAAGGACCGGAGCCAGAAGGGCAGGTCCAGCAGAGGTCCATAAGGGCCCCCGCGGGTCCCACCCACGGGTGACAGGTGGCCCGCGGCCGGGGGTCGCCTCTGCCCCTCGGGCACCCCCTCGCGACGCCCTTTGGCCTATAAATCATCCCCGTCGAGAAAACCCTAACCCCCGAAGGATTTTCCCAAATACGCAACAGAGCTCCGCCGCCATCGCCGAAAAGTTTCGGGGGTTCAGAAGGTCCTGTTCCGGCACCCTGCCGGGATGGGGATCGACCGCCGGAGCCATCTCCATCGACACCGCTGCTTCCCGCGATGAGGAGGGAGTAGTCCCTCACCGGGGATGAGGCTTATACAAGTAGCTATGTGGTTATCTCTCTCTCCCATGATGTGATCTTCGTTGTGATCATGAGCTTTGTTAGTATAGCTGAATACATGATGTTTCCCTATGTGTAATGGATATGATTTTGCTCAAGTGATGTTATTTAGTACAATTTCCGGAGTCACCGTTGTGATCACGGTATCTCGGTGACAGTGTGGGTGTCGTGTGTGACTCTATGGATAATAGATTGGAAGGATCTTCATCATGAGTTTGTTCTTTATTATTGTTGGATTGAATAGATCATGAGGTTTCTTGATGCTTGTGTTATTGAAGAAAGAGACTATTCAAGAAATATGTTGTGGTGTTTGTTAGTACTATCTTTGGATGCGGATAGTGACAGCATGAAGTGTCCATAGATGTGGAATACGAACTTTAAGGTGTGCTTTTCGTAGCCCTACGCAATTCTCATCCTATTTGATCCACGAAATAATGATCTCCGAGTAACGTCTACCATGCATGTGTTTTTGTGGAACTATTATGTGTTTAATTATGTTAATGATGTTGAGAGTAGTCACTAGTGAAAGTATGAAGCCTAGGCCTTGTTTCCAAGCATTGATACAACGTTTTTAGTCACTTTTGTCACTTGTTTGCTTGCTGCCATTTTTATTACAGAATTACAAAATCACCTTTTACCATCCATATCACTTGCATTTTACCATCTCTTCGCCGAACTAGTGCACCTATACAACTGACAATTGTATTAGGTGTGTTGGGGACACAAGAGACTTCTTGTATCTTAATTGCAGGGTTGCTTGAGAGGGATATCTTTGACCTCTACCTCCCGTGGATTCGATAAACCTTGGGTTACTCACTTAAGGGAAATTTGCCGCTGTCCTACAAACCTCTGCGCTTGGAGGCCCAACAAGTCTACAAGAATAGAAGTGTGTAGTAGACATCAAGATAATTTCTGGCGCCGTTGCCGGGGAGGTAAGGTAAACGGCACTCACATCCACCGGCAACTAAGCTAATTTCTGGCGCCGTTGCCGGGGAGGTGAGCGCTTGAAGGTATCTTCTTTAGATTCTGCAGTTATATCTTTTTGTTTCTTGTTTTTATTTCACTAGTTAGGCTTAATGGAAAACAACAAAAAAATGAGAGAGCTTTATAAAATTTACCTTGAAATTGGTCATGATGCTTTTGAAGAGAAAATTAAAAAACCTATGGAACTTTATTTGCATAACAATCATGCTAGTAGCAATGTTATTAGTATGATTTCTTTGAATGCCATTGTTTCTAAAGCTATGGAAAATTGCAAGCTTGAGGATGCCGGTTTTGATGAATATGATCTTTTTAGTCCCACAAGCTTGAAGGATGAAATTTGCTTTGATGATACTATGCCTCCTATATATAATGGTTATAATGATGAATGTGATATTTTCAGTCCACCTACTATTGAGGAAAAAGTTTATTATGATTATGATATGCCTCCTATTTATGATGATTACAATGATGGCTATGATAGTTTTACTCCAACTATTATTAATGAGAAGGATTTTGCTTATGTGGAGAGTAATAATACTTTTATGCATGTGAATCATGAGAAAAATGCTTTATGTGATGGTTATGTTATTGAGTTTTCTTATGATTCTACTGAAAGTTATTATGAGAGAGGGAAGTGTGGTTATATAAATTTTCATCTTATGAAGTTTCCCCTCTTTATGTTGAATGTTTTAATGTTGCACCTGCTTTGCCTTCCTATGCTTAATGCTTTATGCTCCAATGATTTAGTTTCTTACAAGATGCCTATGCATAGAAAGAGAGTTAGACTTAAATGTGTTGTTTTTTGTAACCTTCCTGCTAAACCAACTCAACTAATTCGGCTATTAAGCTAAGCCTTTGAATAGTATGGTATGAGTTCCGCTAGGCAAAGAGGGAGGACCAGTCTCTTTCTTTCAGCTTTGAACGGAAGATAAGCCGGGGGAGATGCGCCCCATTAGACAGCCTCATAAGGCAGTGCAAGCTGAACTCCTTGGCGAATAGGAAGTATGCCAGTGGGTAGTTCTTCTATAACCTCTGAGAAGCCCTTTGGAGAACCCGCTGGCCACTGGGCGCATATCATGTTGGGCTATGGAACTTCAAGGCTTCGGCATCAAGTTCGAGCACACAGACAACATCAGAAGCCAGGCACTGGCAGACTTCACCGCCGAGTGGACCGAAACGGCGTTCGACGACCCATAAGAGGAGATATGTCTCCCCGGGAAGGAGGACCCTGATGCCTGGACCATGCAGTTCGACGGCTATTACACAAAGGGGCAGGGGGTGCCGGCATTGTCCTAACCTCGCCAACCGGCGACCAGATGCACTACTGATAAGTCCATTTTGCATCACTATTTTACATCATAATTTATCTTTATTCATCGATATATTTCATATTATGATGCAATACTTATGTTATTCTACCTTATTTTGCATGTTTTGCAATTATTGGGGATGCATCTGCCGGAGCCCGAAATCAGTTGGAAAAGTAATTGTCAAGATACCTGACTTCGGAAGCCCCAAAAATTCCCAAAAATTCAGAAACTCATTTTTATCAGAGAAGACCCGCGGAGCAAGAAGATGGGCCAGAGGGGAGCCTCCAGGAGCAGGGGCGGGTGCCCACCTCGGCCCCACCTCTGGCCGCGAATGGGGGCGGTCCCTGCCCCCTGGGACTCCTCCGGCTCCCCTTTGGCGTACTACTACCCCTTGACCTAAAAACATCGGGGGCGATCGACGAATAATTATCTGCCGCCTCCATGAGGCGGAAACCAGACAGAGAGAAGAAGAGCTCCGGCAGGGAGAAAACTGCCGGGAATTTCCCTCCCGGGGGGGGGGGGGGAATCGCCACCATCGTCATCGCCATCACGCCGGGCATCATCGGGATCATCATCAACATCATCTCCACCATCAACACCACCATCACCACCGCCATCCCATCTCATCCCGCTGTAGCAATTATCATTGTGTTGTTATTAGTTCATTGGAATCATATCTCGGGTGTTGATTACCACTTGTAGTTGATGCTTGAGAGTTTTATCGGTGAATTATCATTACAATCAGATTATTACCCATATTCATATCACCTCTGATCATGATCTATCTGATGTCTTGTGAGTAGTTCATTTGGTTCTTGAGGACATGGGGAAAGCCTAGTTGCTAGTAATTGCATAATGTTGAGTAATATTTAATGGTTTGATATATGTTGTGGTGTTATTCCTCTAGTGGTATCGTGTGAACGTCGACTACATGATACTTCACCTTTCAACGGGCCTAGGGGAATGCACGGTGTATTTAGTTTGCCTATGGTAGGGTTGCAGGAGTGACAGAAACCTAAACCCCAATTCGCGAACTAGTGCACTAGGGAGTGTAGGATCTCAGAGTTTAAAGTTGTGGTTAGGTTTTTATCTTAATTACTTTCTTGTAGTTGTGGATGCTTGTAAGGGGTTTAATCACAAGTATATATTTGTCCAAGTAAGGGTGGTGCATTAGCATAGGTTCACCCACACAGCACTTTATCAAAACATTGAAGATTAATCAACGGCGTGCAATGAAAATGGCTAGGCAGAAATTCCCATGTATCCTCGAGAATGTTTTAATCATCATAAGTAACACAATCGACCTGTCCTTTGAGATTAAAAGGATTGGGCTATTTGCTGCAATTATTGTAGCACTCTTTTATTTACTTGTTCTTTATTTGTTCTTTATATCAAAACTCCAAAAACATTTCTCTTTTAGTGCTTGCAGTAAAACCTTGCTGAAATCCACTTGTCAACACCTTCTGCTCCTCGTTGGGTTCGACACTCTTACTTATCGAAAGGACTACGATAGATCCCCTATACTTGTGGGTCATCAAGACTCTTTTCTGGCGCCGTTGCCGGGGAGTGAAGCGCTATTGGTAAGGAACGCTTTTATTGTAGGTGCTGTTTTTATTTCTGTTTGTTACTTTGCTTCGTTATGGAGCACTCTTCACTTAGTATGCTGTTTGGGAGTGACTCTACCACCACACCCATGGTGGAGAAGATTCCTCCACTCTCTGAAATTAATCCATTTAATATACCTATGGGTATTATTGATCATGTTATGAGTAATCGTTATGCAGGGGATGGGACTGTCCATCCGGGTTATCATTTGCTTTATATTAAAGAACTGTGTGAGCTATTTAAGATTGCAGGTATGTCAAGAGAAGTAATCATGAGGAAATTATTTTCAATATCATTAAAGGATAAAGCTATGGATTGGTATATGCTTCTGGATAATTCTCATTTGATGGATTGGAAAGAGCTTATGTCTCTCTTTTATTCTAAATTTTATCCTCTTCGTGAAATTCATCAAGATAGAAATTATATTTACAACTTTTGTCCACGTGAAAGAGAAAGCATCGCTCAAGCTTGGGGGAGGTTGAAATATCTAATGCTCAAATGCCCCAATCATGAGCTTCCTAATGATATAATTGTTAACAATTTTTATGCAACGCTATCACGCCATGATAAGGATATGCTTGATGCTTCTTCTCTCGGATCTTTAACAAACAAGAAAGTTAATGCTAAATGGGATATCATTGAAAGGATTTATCGCAATGCGGAGGATTCGGAGATCGACAAAGGTAAAGAATCAGGTATAAACTATGAGTATGACTGCATTAAATCTTACATGGAAACTGAACGTTTTAATGTGCTTAGTACTAAGTTTGGGCTCGATTCATAAATTGTTGTTGATCTTTATAAATCCTTTGCTGATCATATTAATATCCCCAAAGAAAAGTGGAATAAGTATCATGAACCTTTTAAAGATGTTTGTAAAAAGGATGTGCTTGCTAGTAATGATATACCTGTGCACACGGTTGAATCTGTTTTACCTGTCGTCCACTTCGAAAAACCACCCTTTCCTATAAGAATTAAAGAACACTCAATTGTTGCTAATGTGGTTAATAAAAGTGAAAGAAAAGCTCATGAACCTGATGAACTTGAAATTGCCTCTCCAGTAGCTTTGGTTAAAGATCTTCTAACTGAGAACGTCGATGGAGGTTCTATTAATTTTTGTGAAGTTGCTACTAACATTGTTAGGCAACATAAGAGTGCAAAAGTTGTTGGTACTCCTGTTGTTTCTGTCAAAATAGGTGATCATTGCTATTATGGATTATGTGATGTGGGTGCAAGCGCAAGTGTTATTCCTTATACACTTTATCAAGAAATAATGCGCGAAATTGCGCCATGTGAGCTTGAAGATACTGATTTGGAGATTAAATTGGCTAATAGAGATGTCATTCACCTGGTAGGAATTGTCAGAGACGTTGAAGTCTTATGTGTTAAGGTAAAATATCCGACTGATTTCCTTGTTTTGGGATCAGTTAAAGATAAATTTTGTCCTATCATATTTGGTAGACCTTTCTTAAATACTTGTAGCATTGTCATAGATTTTAAGAAACAAAAGGTCTCTGTTCAATTCGCTGGAGAACCGTATGAATTTAATTTTTCCAAATTTGCTAGACATCGTTATGATAAAGAATTACCTAATGAGGATCTTATTATTGAAAGAATTGGTTCTATTGACGTGCCTCCTAACGATCCTTTGCAGCAATTTATGGAGGAGCATGAGAATGATATGTTTATGCAGGAAAGGGAAGAATTGATGAAGTCTTTTTTAGACAGCCGGCTATTCTGAAGCATGCTCTGCCTGTGGAATCATTGGGGACGCCCACGCCTCCAAAAGGAGATCCTGTTTTTGAATTAAAAGCTCTCCCAGATACTCTCAAATATGCATATTTAGATGAGAAGAAAATATATCCTGTTATTATCAATTCTAACCTTTCTGGAAGAGAAGAGGAGCGATTATTGGAGGTTCTTAGAAAACATCGAGCTGCAATGGGCTATACTTTGGATGATCTTCAAGGGATTTCTCCATCTATTTGTCAACATACAATTAATCTTGAGCCTGATGCAAAGCCCGTTGTTGATCATCAACGAAGATTAAATCCAAAGATGAAGGATGTGGTAAGAAATGAGATACTCAAGCTTCTCGATGCAGGTATAATCTATCCTATTGCTGATAGTAGATGGGTTAGTCCTGTTCATTGTGTTCCTAAAAAGGGAGGTATGACTGTTGTTGCTAATGATAATAATGAACTCATTCCTCAGAGAACAGTTGTAGGATATAGAATGTGCATTGACTTTAGGAAGCTTAATAAGGCTACTCGAAAAGATCATTATCCTTTGCCTTTTATTGATCAAATGCTTGAAAGACTGTCTAAGAATACTCACTTTTGTTTTCTTGATGGTTATTCTAGTTTCTCTCAAATTGCTGTCAAATATGAAGATCAAGAAAAAGACTACTTTCACTTGTCCTTATGGAACTTATGCTTATAGGCGTATGCCTTTTGGTTTGTGTAATGCTCCTGCTACTTTTCAGAGATGCATGTCTGCTATTTTTCATGGCTTTTGTGAGGAAATTGTGGAAGTCTTCATGGATGATTTCTCCGTCTATGGAACTTCTTTCGACAATTGCCTCTATAATCTTGACAAAGTTTTGTAGAGATGCGAGGAGACAAATCTTGTTCTCAACTGGGAGAAGTGTCACTTCATGGTGAATGAAGGCATAGTGCTTGGACATAAAATTTCTGAGAGAGGAATTGAAGTTGATAGAGCTAAAATTGAAGCAATTGAGAAGATGCCCTATCCAAGGGACATCAAAGGTATTCGTAGTTTCCTTGGTCATGCTGGTTTTTATAGGAGGTTTATTAAAGAATTTTCTAAGACTTTGAGGCCTCTTACTAATCTTCTTCAAAAGGATGTTCCATTTGTTTTTTATGAAGATTGTAAGGAAGCCTTCGAAGTACTTAAGAAAGCTTTAATCACCACTCCTATAGTCCAACCGTCTGATTGGAATTTACCCTTTGAGATTATGTGTGATGCTAGTGATTATGCTGTAGGGGCTGTTCTTGGCCAAAGAATTGATAAGAAGTTAAATGTTATTCATTATGCTAGTAAAACTTTGGATAGTGCGCAGAAGAATTATGCAACTACTGAAAAGGAATTTTTAGCAGTTGTTTTCGCTTGTGATAAATTTAGACAATACATTGAGGATTCTAAAGTAACTATTCATACTGATCATGCTGCAATTAAGTACCTTATGGAAAAGAAAGATGCTAAGCCTAGGCTTATTAGATGGGTGCTTTTGCTGCAAGAGTTTGATTTGCATATTGTTGATAGAAAAGGTGCAGATAATCCTGTAGCTGATAATTTATCTAGAATGGAAAATATACCTCATGATCCTATTCCTTTAAATGATAGTTTCCCTGATGAACAACTTGTTGTCGTTAAGGTAACTTCTCATGACGCTCCTTGGTATGCTTATTATGCTAATTTCATTGTCTCAAAATGTTTGCCTCCAAGCTTTACTTATCAACAGAAAAGGAAATTTTTCTATGACTTGAGGCACTACTTCTGGGATGACCCACATTTATACAAGGAGGGGGTTGATGGAATTTTGAGGAGATGTATTCCTGAGCATGAACAGGAGGAAGTGTTGAGGAAGTGCCACAACAGTGGTTATGGAGGACATCACGCTGGAGAAAGGATCGCACATAAGGTTCTTCAATCAGGTTTTTATTGGTCTACTTTATTAAGGATGCTAAAAGGTTTGTTTCATCTTGTGATGAGTGTCAAAGGGTTGGTAACATTAGTAGACGTAATGAAATGCCTATGAACTATTATCTTGTTATTGAGCCTTTTGACTGTTGGGATTTGATTTTATGGGTCCTTTTCCCACTTCACATGGCAATACTCACATCCTTGTTGCTGTAGACTATGTTACTAAATGGGTAGAAGCTATACCAACTAAAAGTGCTTATCATAAGACCTCCCTAAAAATGCTTAAAGAAATTATCTTCCCTAGGTTTGGCGTACCTAGATATCTTGTGACTGATGGAGGGTTCCATTTTATTATGGTGCTTTTAGAAAGGTTTTAGCTAAATATGATGTCAATCACAGAGTTTCTTTACCATATCACCCTCAAACTAGTGGGCATGTTGAGTTAACTAATAGAGAGATTAAACTAATCTGGCAAAAGACCGTTAACAGTCTAGGAAGAATTGGTCTAAGAAACTCAGTGATGCTTTATGGGCTTATAGAACTGCTTATAAAAATCCTATGGGCATGTCTCCTTATAAAATGGTTTATGGGAAGGCATGTCATTTGCCTCTTGAATTATAACATAAAGCTTATTGGGCTATTAGACAACTTAATTCTGATCATATTCTTGCCGGTGAAACAAGATGCTTAAATTGAGTTCCTTGGATGAGTGGAGAAATGAAGCTTATGAGAATGATCGTTTGTTTAAGGAAAAAGTAAAGAGATGTCATGATAAGAGAATTTTGAAAAGAGAATTTAATGTTGGTGACAAAGTGCTTTTGTATAGGTCTCGTCTCAGATTTTTTGCCGGGAAATTGCTCTCTAAATGGGAAGGACCATTCATCATTGAGGAAGTTTATCATTCCGGTGCTATAAAGATTAACAGTCTTGACGGAGACAAACCTCAAGTGGTGAATGGTCAGCGACTCAAGCACTATATCTCTGGCAATCCTTGGAGAAAGATGCCGACGTTATTCAAGTGGTCTCTCCGGAGGAATTTATCGAAACCAAATACCGAAAGACTCCAGAATCAGAAAACGAATAGGTAACTGTTTCGGTAAGGAAAACACTTCGGGAAATTTCAGAAAAATCATATTATTTATTTTTTGATAATTAGGAAAATGTGGAGACCGGACGGAGTGCGAGACGGAGCCCAGGAGGCAGGGGCGACCCCTAGCAGCGGCCCCTCCTCTGGCCGCGGTGGGGACCCGCCCCTGGTCCCTGGACGCCGCCTCCGACTCCGCCTAGTCTCGTTGCCTTCCTTTTATTGTAAAACCCTCGACTATATATTTCCCCGAATTTTTCGAGGAGCCTATCCTGTGTTTTTCGTTGTGTTTTTGTTTTCGAGTTTTTTCTGGCAGCTTGCTTTCCTCTCGAACCCTAGCCGCCATGACTTCTCCGAGCACTTCCAATAATGATTTCGTCAAGAACGTCATCAGCCCTACTTAGCTAAGGTCAAGATGCATCCTCAAGTTCTCCATCTCAAGGATGGCGTGCTTCATAGGCAAGATCTTCAAGGCCCTAAGAAGGAGGGAGATGAGAAGACAAGGTTAGAGGATGTTGCGCAAGAAGTTTTCAGGTACAAGAAGATGATCGAGCGTGGAGTGGGCGCCAATCACCGCATCATTGCTGAGCTTATTACTCTTCACAATCAAGAGACCGAAGAATTAAAGGAGAAGATCTTTCTATTGGAGACTGAGACCGCTAATCTGCAAGCACAGATCTATGATCTTCACAATCAGATGTGTGAGTATGAACTTAGATTTAAGCGTATAAGCTCTGCTGCAAGTTTCAGGTCAGAGGAGACTCGTTCGTCTTTCGTCGACGGGAAGCGCCTCCCGTGGAAGTTTGGTGACAAGTTAGTTGGGAATCTTCACCATGAGTTTGAGCCTATTGGGTAACGACACTCCCTTGGCTTGTTCCAAGCTTGGGGGAGTGACCCGGTATCTTTATCTTTTATCTTTCATTTTCTTAGTCATGTGAGTCGTATCATGAGTAGAGAAGTTATCGTGTAGTATGGTTATGCAGTGTGTCTTGTCACTCCTTGTGAGTTCTTTGTATCCATTGGTGTGTGCTTTTCTATAATGGAATATAATGAGAAGTATCTTTTTTTATTTTTATGCACTTTATATTTTATTATGGCAATCTCTCTCATTCGCTGGTCTTGTGGTAAGTGATGATTTGACATTGGGTGTATGAGCAGAAGTTTATTCAGTATTGGCAAGCATTGACTTTGTTTAACTTGCAATAATTACTTGATGCTTGAGTAGAGAGGAATTTAATTGCAAATACTATCCTTTATGTCTTACATGCTTGTGAACCTCTAGCTTGCATACTTTGTATTAGATTTATTTCTGACAGTGATGATAAGCTTTATGTTGCATGTTTGGCATATTTTTAGATACATATTTGGTTTACATCTCTCAACACTGTATGTTTGCTTAAAGCCTTTCTAGCCTAAAGCCTTGTACTGAGTGTATGGTTCACTCGTGCATCCAATCCCAAAGCCAAACTTCTTGCCAGCTGTCCACCATATCTACCTATGCATGGTATTTCTTGCCATTCCAAGTAAATTTGTCATGTGCTACCTTTAAAAATTCAAAATATTCCTTTTTGTGCCTCTGTTTTTAAGCGCAGTGAGCTTATAACTTGTGACGAGCAAGGTCATTTCCCCCTTTCACCCGGTGTCGATGGATTACGTCTTCACTTGAATCAACCCGAGAGCAGCTTAAGCAAAATATAAATATAACTCACCATTCTCCTCCGCAATGAAAATCTGAGAAATCAGCTCAAACATTGGACAGTGGTGAAACCAAGGAGAAAGAGGACGTACTCGCTCCTCTAAAAACCAGCTGCTCTCACAAGTCTAAAAGCCTTGCTTGTTATGGGGACTAGATAGTTTCTTCTGTTGTGAAGTCGTTGACGAAAATGCATCTCTCAAAATTGTTTTACTTCTGTTTTCAAAAAAAAGCTCTAGCACATGACTAATCCCTGCTTCCCTCTGCGAAGGGCCTCTCTTTTATTTATGTTGAGTCAGTTTCCACTTCCTCTATCTTCCACAAGCAAACTTAAGTGTTGACCTATGATGTTAGCAAGTATGATATCTACATTTGTCTTTTATGTCTCATGATAGTTGTTCATTTTTCTTATGTCAGTTCTAACTCTTCTATCATAAGAATACACCTGATGATTTGCAACTCGTGGAAAGATGACTTGATAGTTGAAGCATTTAAATGGATCTTTCTTGAAATATGGGCTGACAAGTATAATTGTTCTTAAGCGAAGTCTCAGTTTGCCATTGCTTAATAAGTTTCTGTTTTACTTCACCTTAACATGTTATAGTTACATTACTTGTCTTCGAGAAGCTTTATGAGAGAAAGGTTGTTGTTTAAGATGTATCTGTGTTTGATGAGTAAATACTGATGCTTCATGTTCGTATTCTTTATTTATCGACACTTCACTCCATAAACCTGTGGTCATGTTTACCGAGCTCAGTTTTCGCTTCGGGACAAGCGAGTCTAAGCTTGGGGGAGTTGATACGTCCATTTTGCATCACTATTTTACATCATAATTTATCTTTATTCATCGATATATTTCATATTATGATGCAAAATTATGTTATTCTACCTTATTTTGCATGTTTTGCAATTATTGGGGATGCATCTACCGGAGCCCGGAATCAGCTGGAAAAGTACCTGTCAAGATACCTGACTTCGGAAGCCCCAAAAATTACCAAAAATTCAGAAATCATTTTATCAGAGAAGACCCATGAAGCCAGAAGATGGGCCAGAGGGAGCCTCCAGGAGCTGGGGCGGGTGCCCACCGCGGCCCCACCTCTGGCCGCGGCGGTGGGGGCGGTCCCTGACCCCGTGGGGACCCCCCCTCCGGCTCCCCTTTGGCTACTACCTACCCCTTGACCTAAAAAATCATCGGGGGCGATCGATGAATAATTTTCCGCCGCTTCCACGAGGCGGGGAAACCAGACAGAGAGAAGAAGAGCTCCGGCAGGGAGAAAACTGCCGGGGAATTTCCCTCCCGGGGGGGAGAATCGCCGCCATCTTCATCGCCATCACGCCGGGCATCATGGATCATCATCAACATCATCTCCACCATCAGCACCATCATCACCGCCGCCATCCCATCTCATCCCGATGTAGCAATGTGTTGTGTTGTCATTAGTTCATTGGAATCATATCCCGGGTGTTGATTACC
>QRDG01001745.1:0-61255 GCA_012064385.1 Puccinellia tenuiflora | reverse complement strand
AGTTGGCTACTTGGTAAGCAATCAGTATTACAAGTTGCTGGTCACAATACTAAAGTTGCTGCTCTCAGTACTAAAAGTTGCTTCTCGAAAATAAAATTTGTCAAAACATATACAAATGGGATCTAATTTTGAAGAGCTCGTTGCGAGAAGGCTAACGGTGGAAACGAATCGTAATTTCGACTCACGGTTTAGGAGTTACGACTTTTTTATAAAAGCAACCAAAAAGGAATAGCCGTGAGGTCGACTTCCTCAAACAGCGTGCGTGCACACCAGTCTGTCTATCGCTGTCCGCTCTCGGAATGTGCGGCCCTCGCGTCTTGATCAGAAGCTAGCATCAGACGGACCACAATCGATCGCTCGTTCGTGTCAAATAGCATCCGTGCACTTTTTAGCAGTTGGGATACTTTTATCAACCCGACCAAAACCAAACCAATCCAAACCATACCTCGAAATTTCACAACAATAATAGGCAAGGAAATTCCATATCAACGGTAGTCAATTTAGCAAAAACAAAAGCAACATCAACTAGTACAAATAAATTTGTTTGTCTCAATACTAAAGGTGTTTTTCAAGTTGTTGGCAAATTTGTATCAGCCGATAGGCAATTCGCAACAAATAAAAAACCAACTAAGCAACATAGGTAGGCCACTTCGGAGCCGAGATACGTCAAGCATGTCACAAATGGAGCAAGGAGCACTCGCGCACTTTGTAGTCCTTGAGCAGCTACTGGACGGAGACCTTGTTGTCCTCGACGTCGAACCAATCAATGGATGGCCCGTCCGGATAGCTTCTGCATCACCTCCTCATTGTCACCGTCGTTGTCCTCCTTGTCCTCGAATTCGAACCTTCTGATTATCCCCATTTTATGTCTTACATGTGGGATTCGTTTGTCAGTGTATCTCTCCCTTTCTTCCTCCCTACAAAGGATCTAGACCCCACCTTGCACGAGTGTCTCCTCGGCGACATGGCCACTAATCGGACTTGGGATCCAGCAGCCGGCCACCGACAGCCCGCTCGAGCCAAAGAACATCTCGGGCAGGACAACAATGCTTGACATCAACGTACTGGAGAAGATCCCTGATGGGGAGATTGTGGTGGTACTTTCAGTAGAGATAGAAGCGAGAGAGTAGAGAGAAAGAGCAAAACGAGGAGAGAAACACAGTGTCGCCATCATCGCCACAGGAAGGAGCAAATACTTGAATCAAATACTCCCTCCGATCCATAAAAAGTGTCGCCCACTTAGTACAAATTTTGTACTAACTTAGTATAAATAAGCGACACTTTTTATTGATCGGAGGGAGTATGTGATTTGTTTCTGGAAAAATTTCTGAAATTTTGTAAATACTTGAATCAAATATTTCAACTAATTATATAACTATTTGTTTTTTTGAAAGCTCAACGGGGGGCGATTGCCCACCTGAATGACTTCATTTTTCAAAAATCCGATAAGTACAGGGGGAGCTGTGTCGCACACAAAAAATAGGAGGAGGTGCGACATGCAATAGAGGCGGCATACCACCACGAGAGTACAACATAGGGGAGTAGGGGGGGGGGGGGGAGGCTACAGGTAATGTCGTGGTCACCCCAGGGCGTCGCACCAGGCGAGGAGGCCATTGAGGTCAACTCGTCGTGGGGCGCGCACCAGCCAGAGTCGCAGGTGGTCCGAAACCGTGCCTAACACGCTGGCGACACTGAGCTCCTCAGTAGTCGAACACCATGCGGTTCCGCGACTTCCAAACACACCATGTAATCGCGAGCAGCACCGTGTTGACTACACGCGGGTGCCATCGTGGGAGGTGGCTGGCCAGTCCGCGCAAGAGCGTCGCCATGTCGGCATCGGGTGAGAGGTGCAGCCCCGGCACCACGTGCGACCAGACCTCAGAAAGTCGCGGGCACACCACAAACAGATGGGGAAGGTCTTCATCACGGCCGGGACAGAACGGGCAGTGCGGCGACGGGACGCAGCCATGCCAGAAGAGGCGCTCGCGGGTCCTGGTCTTGCCGAGGCGTAGGGTCCAGAAGAAAAACCTCACCTTTGGAGGGGCAAAGTTCTCCCAGTTGATGTCCTGGAACGGGACAACAATGCCGGACGAGCGCAGCACACGGTAAATGTCACCGGTCTTGAACCTGTCCGGGCGCCCAAAGGAGACAATGCGACGGTCGGGAAGCGGCGCGAGCCGGATAGCGCGCAACCGGGCGTGGAGGTACACCAGCTCTGCACGGGCCTGGTCGGAGACACGGGGCGTACCTCCACGCAAGGCTCCTCCACGCCGTACGCACCAGCAAGCGTCGCCTCGGGGGATAGGCTGTGGGAAGAAAGCTGCCGGCAGAGCCATAGAAAGTGGTCCCAGCGGCGTCCACGAGTCGTGCCACAGCGAGGTCGAGACCCCGTCACCCGGAGCCACATGAGTGATGCTACGGTATAGGGGGATCAGGGACTCAAAGTGGCGCCACGACGGCGTGGATGGCTCGGGGCACGGGCATAGGTAGCTTTGTCGAACCCAGCGAGTCCAGGGCGTATCTCGACCGTCAAGAAGCCCGTGTAGATTCTTCAACAGCAAGCAAGTGTTCTGGAGTTCGAGATCAACCACGCCAAGCCCTCCTTCTGCCTTTAGCCGGCACACAAACTCCCACGCCACCTGGCAGTCCCCCCTGAACACACCGCGGCCGCTTTCCACAGCATGGCGCGACGCGGCCTGTCCATCTTGGCGACCACGCCCTTCGGTAGCGGCAGCACCGACATAGCGAGGGTAGGAATCGCCGAGAGAACTGCCGTGGCAAGGGTAAGACGCCCTCCGATGGGAATCAGCGAGGTGCGCCATCCCGGGATTTGCTGAGATATCCGGGTGGCGAGGAACTCCAAAGCAGACGCCAGGAGCTTTTGGTCTGACAGCGGGAGGCCGAGGTACGTCTGTGGGAAAGACGACACGGGGCACCCCAATATGCCGGCGAGATGGGCTGCTCGAGCAGCCGACATGCGCACAGGAACGAACGTGCTCTTGTGGTAGTTGATGTGGAGGCCAGTCGCGCGAGAGAAAGAGTCCAGCACACCCCGCAACCTCGTGATTTGCCCCGGATCCGCGCGAAGGACTATGAGTGTGTCATCGGCGTATTGGATGACAGGAACGGGAAGGTCGTCAGCAAGAGGGTGGCGGAGACGGTCATCACCCACGTCCTCGACGAGAAGTGCCCGGAGCAACTCGGCGACAACGAGGAAGAGGTACGGGGACAGAGGGTCACCTTGACGCAGGCCGTTCTTGCAGTTGATCCACCTCCCTGGCACCCCATTCAGCAAGACAGCCGTTTCCCGGTAGAAAGGATAGCAGAGACCCACCCCCGGAAGGTGGTGCCAAACCCGCGCGCCTCCAGGATGAGGTCCAATGCAACCCAGTTGACGGAGTCAAAAGCTTTCCTGAAATCCAGCTTAAGGACCACGGCAGCGACCTTGCGAACATGACAACTCTGGACGAGGTCAATGGCGTATAGGAAGTTGTCGGTGAGGACGCGCCCCTTGATGAACCCAGACTGCTCGAAGGACACGAGGCGCTCGATATAGGACTGCAATCTGGTCGTCAGGATACGGGTGACAAGTTTCATCACGCAGTTCTGCAGGGAGATGGGCCTGAAGCCATCGGCGGTGACGACGTCCGCCTTCTTGGGCAGCAAGGCGATGAAAGCGCGGTTCACACCATCTAGGGGCGTTGTACCGCCATGAAAATCGGTGAGGAAGGCCATAACATCGGGGCGGAGGAGGGGCCAGAATGCACGGTAGAAGGCGGGGCCAAAGCCGTCAGGACCAGGGCTGCTATCCACCCGCATCGCCCAGAGCCCATCGCGCGCCTCCTGCTCGGTGAACGGGGACTCAAGGGCGTCGAGCCCTGGCACGCGTGGAAGGACCCTCTGGAGGTCGAAGTCCCAAACCGGCGGTTGCGAGGTTCCAAGGAGATCGGAGTAAAACCGGTGCAGGACGGCAGCTTTCTCGGAGTGGTTGACGAGGATCCCGCCATCGGCATGCAACACCTTGATCTGATTACTGCGAAGACGCGCGGAAGCGTAGGCATGGAAGAATTTCGTGTTTTCCTCTCCCAGACGACAGAGACGATAAGTGAAGCGCTGCCGCCAGTAGAGGCTCAGTTTCCCGTATTCCTCCGAGAGATGGCCACAGACGAGATCACGGAGCAGGCGTTCGGGCGGGAGCAGCGCGCGAAACTCTTCCACCATGTCCAGCACATCAATAACCTTTCAGCAATTTGAAATTAGCTCGGCAGGCTGCCGTCGTGACCGAGCCCATTTCTTCGAAGCAGCCCGCGCCCATTTAAGCGAGTTGACCAAGCGAGAGGCCGCGCACTCGCGCAGCGATGGTTCCAGACGGAAGAGACCAAGGCCCTGTAATCTTGAGAAGCGGCCCATGAGCGTTCAAACCTGAAAACTTGACTCACCGGGGCGCGCGAGGAGGCACTGAGCAGCAGAGGAACATGGTCCGATGTGTTCCGTAGCAACGACACGAGCGACGAGTTGAACAACAGCGCGCGGTCCAGGTGTACCATTGTGGGGTCGACACGCCCGTTTGACCACATGAACCGCCGGTCTAATAGGGGAAGGTCTTGGAGCTCCAGCTCGTCGATCAGATCAAGCAGCTCGCCAGCAGAGCCGGCGTCAAAGTTGTCGTTGTTCCGGTCTTCAGGACAGCAGGCGACATTGAAGTCTCCAATGATCAGCCACGGCGAGTCGACGGAGGCGGCAAGGGCGCGGAGCTCAGCGAAGAGCACGACGCGCCGCGCCCGGTCTCACGGAGCATACACGTTCGTCACGGCGAACCGCATGCCGTCCGCAACCAGCTCAAAGACGGTGATGAGGGAGTGCTCCAGCGGGCTATCGGAGATGGGAGCGACGGTGCGCGCATCCCACGCCGTGATGATCCCTCCGGACGCGCCCACTGACGGAACGGCAGAGAGGGCGGCGAAGCCGGGAGGGAGGAAGGACGCCGCCTTGGATGCAGTCACAGAAGGCAGCTTGTTCTCCTGGAGGCATATTATCTAACTATTTGTGAAACTTGTGTGAATAGGAACAGATAAAGATTAGAAATCCAAAATAAAAGGAATACATATAGCAATACTAGAATCTCAAAAAAAAATATACAATCCAAATTTCAATCCAATTCTTGCGTGGGTTCTGTGTCGTCCCATAATTAACCTGCGCCGTGGAAATCTTGTGTGGCGATCTCTGCCGGAACGGGACACCAGCAGCACCCAGTTATATCTGGGTTTATTAATTTCCGTTTGTTACAGTTCCAATCGATCAGCTCTTGTAAATTTCTCCAAGAGATCTTGTCGTTCTATTCGTTAATTAATCTGACCGGCCGTTCATTAGAATCTACCGCACTGTTAGCTAGCTATAGCTGGTACACCTGAAAGCAGGCCGTGTCAAGCAGTTTCCTCCCCCGGAACGAATCGGCTCTCCATTTCTGGACCTTGTGGCAAAGGTGGTCCAACCAGAACTGGCTCCCGTCGTGGACGTGCATCTCCTCGAGCACCATGGCGTTTTCCGCCAGGAACTTGGCGAGCTGCACCTCGAAGCAGTTGACCTCCTTGTTGCTCTTGTACCGCAGCGTCACCTTCCGCAGGCTCGTCTCCAGGCAGGTGAACGCGGTGTTGTCGGTTAAGCCTGCCGGGAACGTCAAGGTCCCACCGAGCTCCACCTCGCCACGGTGCGCAGATGGCATGGACTGGAGCTGCTCGAATCGTTCCTTTGATTCTCGGAAGGTAGTGCTGCCGCCGACCTTGGACTCGCGGAAGTCGCCGCGGCCGTAGCAGTAGTAGTCGTCCTGCATGTCTAACCTGAGGCGGAGCTCGGACATGGCCGGGCAGGAGCGGAGCAGGCTCGCCACCGCCGCCACCGTGTTTCTGTTCTTGTACTCGTATTTCCCGTCTAGCTCGAGGAGCTTGAGGTTTGGGAACGTGGGAAGCAGGACGACCCTGCCGTGCTCCTCCTCGCCCGCGATAATGTCTTCGATGCAGTCGAGGCGCAGCTTCAGGACCCTCGTGCTGGAGAAGCTCGGGAGCATACGCGACGATGGCTGGTACCTGCGAAAATAGTACTCGCGAGTGGCATCGATGTCTACTCGTGCCAGCCCCGGCGCGGGCGATGTCAGCGAGAGCTTGAGGGGGACTCCCTTGTAGCGGAAGGAGCGCAGGCTCGGCATGTCGAGCTCGATGCCCGTGATGGCGGAATCTTCGAGCTTGTTGGCATCCGAATAGGTCTCGAGCACCATGGCGGTGACCGTCGGGCAGCGTAGGCGGATGCGCAGACAAATGTCCGGCGGCCTGTAGTAGGTGTAGTAGGGCTCCTCCTCGGCGTCGGCGGCGGAACCAGGTGGCGAACCAAGTGGCTCCGGCGGCGCCTTTTCGACCAGGTTCTCCAGCACCAGAGTGGCGAGGACCGGGGCGGCGTCGACCATGGCCTGGAGATGCCCCTCCACGAGGAGGCAGTGGACCAGAGTCAGATCCGTGAGGCGCGGGAAAGCAAGGAGCGTCGACGGCGGCTCAATGTTGCAGCATCGGAGCTCCAGCACCCGGATCGTGGCGGCGCACGGCAGGGTGGCTAGCGGCGGGTCGTACATCTTGTGGTAGTAGTTACGCACCTCGCAGCCGATGCGGAGCTCTTCGAGTACGGCCGCAGCGGGGTCGGCGAGGAGGCCCGCGACCCGGACGTCGTCTTCCGGTTCGTCGTCGTCGTAGTAGTAACAACCGCGGTAGGCGCCTATAGCTAGATAGAGAGTGAGCTTCTTGAGGGTCGTCCCGGAGAGGGCGGCCGTGGCGTCGCGGAAAAAGGCGTCGAAGCGAGCTTCGTGATCTTGGGAGGAGGAGTAGGGCCTGCTGTCGAGGTTGAGGACGCCCGTGAGGCGCCAGAGCGGATGCCATCGGCGCGAGAGGATGGAGCTGGCAGCGGCTTCCTTCGCCGGCGCGAAGGATAAGATGCGCTGGAGAAGATGGTCAGGGAGGGCCGAGAGACGGTCGGCGGCGGCCATCGTCCACGATGAACAGTTAGGGATCTACTCCGTAGAAAGGGTATCTGCATTGGCCGATCGATCGGGAATCCTATACCCCGCGTAACGCGGGGTATATCATCCTCCGCGTACCCCCCCTCTATCCTCTGGGCCAGGCCCATTACGGGCACTAAGCTTCAGCTTTTTTTCGTTTTTTTCTTTCTTTCCCATTTCTTTCTTTTTCTGGACCAGGCCCATTACGGATACGTTGACAACTTCGTTTTTCTGTTTTTTTTTTCTTTTCCTTTTTATTTTATTATTTTTGTATTTCCTTTTTTTGTTTTGTCTTTCTTTTTATGTTTTTTCTGTTTTCTATTTTTGTATTTCGTATATTTCATTTTATTAAATAAATATTTATGTTGTAGAAAAAATAAGTAATTTTTGCAAATTTCCAATAATATTAAATTATTTATAGTTAAAAAATCGTTCAAATAAGATAAATGTTTTTATGAAAAATCCTTCAAACAACATAAAGTTCATATTTTGAGAAAGTTCGTTCAAATAACATAATTTTTCATATTTTAGAAATCGTTCAAATAAGATAAATGTTTTATTAAATATTTGTTCAAATTACATAATTGTTCATGTTTCTTTTTTAATGTTTATTTTCTATTTCCTTTTTTGTCTTCTGTCTTTTTAGTTTTATTTTAAATAAATGTTTATGTTGTGGAAAAATTGACTAGGTTTCTTTGATTTAAGTAAAATAAATGTTCTAAAAAAAAAAATCTGCTCACAGACTTTTTCTGTTCGCCCTTTAAAATCGTTTAAAAAGTAATTTCCGTTCAAACACCTATTTTTGTTCATTTTTTGAAAATCGTTCAAAAATAATTTTCGTTCACAAACTTTTTCTGTTCGCCTTTTAAAATCATTCAAAAATAATTTCTGTTCAAATACCTTTTTTGTTCACTTTTTTGAAAATCGTTCAAAAATAATTTCCGTTCACAGACTTCTTCTGTTCGCCTTTTTAAATCGTTCAAAAATATTTCCGTTCAAATAGCTATTTTGAAAATCGTTCAAAAATAATTTCCGTTTACAGACTTTTTCTATTCGCCTTTTTAAAATCGTTCAAAAATAATTTCCGTTCAAATACCAATTTTGTTCACTTTTTGAAATCGTTCAAAATAATTTTCGTTTACAGACATTTTCTCTTCGCCTTTTAAAATCGTTCATAGATAGTTTCTGTTCAAATATCTTTTTTTTCACTTTTTCGAAAATCGTTCAAAATTTTTTTTTCGTTCACAGACTTTTTCTGTTCGTCTTTTAAAATCGTTCATAGATAGTTTTTGTTCAAATATCTTTTTTTCACTTTTTTGAAAATCGTTCAAAAATATTTTCCGTTCACAGACTTTTTCTGTCCGCCTTTTAAAATCGTTCTTAGATAGTTTCTGTTCAAATTTTTTTTTTTACTTTTTTCAAAAATCGTTCAAAAATATTTTCCGTTCACAGATTTTTTCTGTTCGCCTTTTAAAATCGTCCAAAAATAGTTTCTGTTCAAATAGCAATTTTGTTCACTTTTTGAAAATGGTTCCAAATATTAAAAATGGTTCCAAATCTTAAAATTGGTTACATATTTTCAAAATGGTTCCAAATATTAAATTGATTCCGAAAAAATATGAACCATTTTAAAAAATAAGTGAAAATAAAAACATAAAAAATAAAAGTGAAACAAAAAAGAAAAAAAAATGGTGAAGTTCAAACGAAGTTTGTAAATCAGTCAAATACAAAAAACGCGACGCGACAAATGGTGTTCGAACTGATGTTTAGCTGGTGTTTGAACTCGCGACGCGACGCGAAACAGTCAAACGAACGACGACGCGACGCACAAAGCAGTGAAACACGCGCGAAGACGCGCGAAGACGAACGAAGGAACGACGCGCGAAGACGAACGAACCAACGACGCGCTAAGATGAACGAAGCAGTCCAACTAGCGAAGCAACTGGGCCGCGGCCCATTATCGTGTCGTAGCGATGGAGAGGTACGCGACGCGACGCTATCGTCGCGTACCGCGGGGTATAGGCGCTCCCCCGATCGATCGGATCAGACGTACGCGCGTAGGTAAGCTTGGACCTGTGGGCTGTGGCCCGAGCTTTGTTGGGCTCGCCAATCGGGTTGCATTTCCTGGACCGCAACGAGGTCGGGCCTAGCTAGCCCAGCTCGTTCGGCCCACGCGTTTTAACCGATGCGTTTCATATGCCCACAGGCCAGGTTCATGATACAAAGCTAACTCAACTGGTGTCTTCCAATTTTTCGAGATACTAGCCACATCTACAGAGACAACCTCATGGGACCTAAAAACAAATCCCCGACATTGATTGGTTGGCTTCGTCAACATGAACCACGGAAGCTGCGATTTTGTTCGTCGAGCTTTCGAAGCAAGCTCGACATACTCTTCCACTGAAAGGTCCACTTCTCTGCGTCCGTTTCTCCTGCGTCCGTTTCTCCTGTTGCGTTGTGGAGGAGACCTTTGCTATTTTTCAGCCCAACACAAAGAAGAGCTGGCCGGTCATGGGCCCCTCCCAGCCATGGGCCCTAGGTCATTGCCAATGTCGCCATACGTCAAAGCCGGCACTGATCGCAATGCAAAACCATTTGTATTACGAGCTATAAAAAATCGCCACACAATGAAAACCATTTGATAAAATTTGGAGATTTGAATATATGCATACTCAGATTCACACTTTTGTTATTTTTGTGCATCTCGGAAAACAAATTATTTGAACCTTAATATTTCAACGGTTGTGGGATACACCATTGGCTACGTTCAAATTTTTTACAATTATTTTTTAAACTCATAAATATGATTTTCAATTTTTTTGAATTAAGAGATTCACTGGATCTCAGGAGCCACAAATCTCCACTCAAAACAAATCCTCTAGAATTGGTTTAGAGCTCTCTATTTATAATTTCGTAAGAGGTTGTGGGGTGTTCTCCTAGATCAAACCCTCTAAAACGCCAACTTAAAATTATTCTTACATATGGGACCCGCTTGTCACTGGTTATTTTTTCTAGTCTTTCTTATCATATTCTCTGACATATGTGACCTACCCTGTCGGCGCTGCAATCCTCCACGGGCCAGAGCAGAGACCATGTCGACCTGACAGGAGTGAAGCAACGTGCCATCAAGTCGAAGGCCACGACATCAACGTGTGTGAGAGAGCGGAGGATCAAAATTTCCTGCCGCCAAAAAATCTAGGTTATGTAGACCTCTATATTCCCCCTCTTTACTTAATTACATGAGGTAAAATCTGGAGTTTCAATCCATGGTGGACCGAGGGTATACCATTTTTTTTTTGAAAGAGGCCGAGGGTATGAATGAAATATACTAGGCAAGTAGGCATCCAACCTCTCATTGGTCCTCCTTTTCTTCTTCTTTGACAATTGACTTGGAAGGACCCGCCCATTGATAAGGAAACAAGCAGAGATGAAACACATGCGTGAATGTGAGGTATAAGACAGAACAAAGTTAAGCAGTTTCATAAGTTGAGATTTTAGCAATGCTTGAAGTCATTCAACTAGTTGGTTTGCATATCGAGAAGCCAACAATCTATGAGACGTATTGCGTGCGAGTGTTCCTAATCGTAGTAAACAACGTTGAAGACAAATCTTGGGAATGGAGTAGCTAGATACGAAGGGTAAAGAATCCACGGATAGAATTCCATATGTGTATATTAGCAAGGTCAAGATAGTTAACAATAAAGTTGCTCATGGCTTAACATAGATCTGTAAGCGTGAGTTGAACTGGGTGTTGCACATTTCCTCGAAAAAAAAAAAGTTAAGCGGTTTCATGTGGCTAGAGTTGACAGCTTTTGAACCTCTTGCATTGACTCAATGCAAAAAATAAATAAATTTGTGAGCAAGTAAAATAAGGGTATATTTAGTGGGACCATATTCTAATTAACACACCAGTAATCAATCGCTTATAGATGAGCGACTGTTTAGTCATGTGTTAATTAGATTGCAAGGCATAACCTCACCTCGAATATTCCACAAAAAACATTTCTCTCGATATGACTCATATCGAGGATGTGTTTCTGAACGCTCAGCACACACATACACGTCGCCCTCACTTTCGGTGCCCCCTCCTTGCCCTGCGTCCTGAATGCAACTCAAGCATTATCATCACACATTGCTCAGAACAAAATTTGCAGACATCTCGTATCTGCAAGATAGCACTGACATCTCTACCCTCTTAACGATAGGCAGCGCCATGTCACTGTCCGTGTGTGTATTATTTGGTCATCAATCAATCGGATAATGCACGGTGCACTATCATTTTCTTACATATGCAGAGATACATAGTATTATTGCTCTTGGGACTGCCCGTGATCTGAAGTCCAACACTCCACGCTTCGCAGAGAAGAAATCGACGCGGCTAGGTTACCTACCCATCGATCGCCATTAACCCGTGATCGGAGAGAATGGAATTCAGCAATCTGAAGTCTAATAAGAGCATCTCCAACAGGCGCCCAAATTGGCCCGCGCGCGCCAAATAACCGCTTTTTTCCGCGCGCGGGGCCAAATCGGCCGTCCAGCAGGCGCGGGGAAAAAGAGCGCGCGCGAAAAAGCGAAGCGCGCGCGGGCCAAAGCGGTAGTTCTGGCGCTATATACACCGCCCCGTGTCCAGCGCGCGCTCCACCACGCGTAGCGCAACGGCTTCCCCTCCCTCCCGCCACCGCTAGGATTCCAGCCGCCACCGCCGCGCAACCACTTCCCCTTCCACGATGCCGCCGCTCGCAGTCCGGCTACCGCTGCGTCTGTTGGGGATATGAACCCCAGATACCCAGAAGGAGGTCAAAATCGTTCAAGAACTCAAGCCGGTCATCTCAAGGCGAATCCGATCGTCCGGCTTGAACATCTCCGTCCGGCTTGGAGCAGCCGGCTTCCACCCACCGACCAGTCCGTACTGGTGGGCCAGGATCACGCAACTGCCACCTGATGGACAGTACGCCCTGTCGGACGTTACGGCGGCAGTGTAATGATGAGTTGGGCCAAGCCGGCTGGAAACCGTAGTGATGTCATAGTGGTAAATTTGTAACTTCCCTGTAACCAAAAACCCTAGCTATTGCCTATAAAAAGGCAAACCAAAACCCCCTGCGTGGGGCAGGCACTGGACAAAGAAGAAAAGTAGAAGATCATCTTCGACCTCCAGCCGGCTTGGACTTCCAGCCGGCTGCCACCCGAAACAGCTACAGGAGCACCACTTGTAGACCGATTCTGTGATCAGGCAATAAGAACAAGAAGAGCAGGACGTAGGGGTGTTATCTCCATAAGAGGGCCCTGAACCTGGGTAACTCGTGTGTGTTTGCGTGCTAGTTACCCAATCCCGCGCGAGCATCCATCGTCGCCTGCCCCATATTTCTTTCCATCTCTGATGGATATGCCGTGCAACCCACCACGACATTTGGCGCCCACCGTGGGGCTCGCGACGAGCGGAGTCACGTTCTGCGCGGGATCCCGGACCGTAGATGATCGGCGGATCGTCTCCGGCCTCGTGCTCTCCATCGGCTCCATCGGGTGCGTCCTCGACAACATCAGGAGCTTCGCCGAGGTGGACGTCACCAGCGGAGGCACCGTCGTCACCCTCGGCGGCTTCCACGTCTACGTCGCCGTCGCCGCCAAGGAGTACCCGGAGGAGGTCTACTCGTGCTTGGCTCCTTCGGTCTTCGACGCCAGCGTCTGCGACGACTCCGCCTTCGGCTACCTCAACTCCGGCGACGCCGACTGTGACGACGCCAAGCTCAACATCTACGCCGAGGTGCACATGGTCGAGCACGTGGCGGCAGGAGGTGGCGCCGCCATAACTGTTCATGAAGCGGGAGAACCCTCTCGCTTCCAGCGCAACCTTGAAGCTGACTTCGAGCTGCTAAGCACCCCCATCATGCCGGGTGCGGACCCAGCTAAGGCGGCGGCTGAACTCGAGAGGATGCGCCAACAGATATATGACAAGGCTCTTCACCTCGCATCAACACAGCGCCTACTCAACGCCACGATGCGCGAGTACAACATCGTCCACGGCTTCGAGCCGGCAAGAGGCAACACGGAGAAGCTGAACGAGATCAGGCGCAAAGGAGGGGATCTCGGCGGTGCCCTGAACCGTGCCGGCCAGCTGCACGAGCATTCGGACATCGTCTTGCCCGAGTACAGCAACCCGGTGCAAAACATGAAGGCTGCGGAGGCGGCCGCAGCAGAACTACCCCATCTCCAAGGCGAGGAGCTACGCCAACAAGCACGCCGGGTCCAGGAGCTCACGCCGCGGCTAACCGACAGCAACGCGAAACCGAGGCGACGGCGAGCCAGGAACATCATGAGCCGCCTCCAGGCTATGACCTAGCCGGCAAGTCCAAGCAAGGCGCTGAGGCGTCATCCACGAGCCACGGCAGGGCGAAGGACAAGCAACCACGAGCACACCGCGAGGGGAGCGCGAGCTCGCATCCTCGTGATCACGGCCGCGATCCGACTAGACGACGTGAAGACGGCAACCGGAACGGGCCGCAAACCGGTCGCAGCGTCAAGGAGCGAATCGGACACAAGGTCACCATCGAGGAGCGCCTGGGACCGCTGGGGCCCGAAACGAGCCACGACGCTCGCCTCCGCATCGACGCGCTCAAGGCGTCAAGCATCATCGAGGAGGAAGACATCGCCGCACATCGCTACTTCGGACCTCGCATCCGGACCGAGCAGTTCCCGCGGGGATTTACCCTCCCAAGGGATACACCAAAGTACAACGGCACCGCGAAGCTGGAAGACTGGCTCGCCGACTACGTCACGGCGGTCAACATTGCAGGCGGCAACAAGCGGGTGGCCGTACGCTATGTGCCGCTCATGCTCCAGGGGTCGGCTCGAACCTGGCTGAACGGCCTGCCGGCTGAAAGCGTCAACAGCTGGTTGGACTTCGAGGAGGTGTTCAACCGCAATTTCACCGGCACCTACTTGCGCCCCGGCAACGCACAGCTGCTCGCGCTGTGCAAACAGAAGGACGGCGAGTCGGACCGAGCCTACCTCACCCGATGGACTAGCCTGCGCAACTCCTGCGAGGGAGTTCTCGAGCTCCAAGCCGTCCAGTACTTCATTCAAGGCTGCTGAGATCAGACGCTGCTCAAGCACCGGCTCCTGAGGAAGAGCCCGAAGACCATGGCGGAGCTCATGGCAATCGCCGACGAGTACGCCACCGCCGACGCGGGCATGACCAACCCGATCCGACTCGACGAAGCCGGAAGAATCATCACGACGGAGCCGGCTGCACGCCGCAGCCGGACGGAGAACCAGGAAGGAGGAAAATCAACCCGGCGTGACTCCGACACGGCCGGCAAGCGCAAATCCGCAGATGACCGCGTCGAGTCCAAGGTCGTCGCCACTACCGAGGGGAGGCCGGCAGGAGGCTTCGACAACCGCCGCATGAGGACGAGCAGCGACATGCGCCGGACAAGGGCGAGGAACAGCTACGAGTTCCTACTCGATCAACCGTGCCGGAACCATGGCGACCGGCCAGCGAATCACACCGTCAGGCAATGCAACCTTGGCCGCCCAAGGCCGCCACCGTACGAGCGGCGAAATCCGCCTCCGCCTCTGGATGAAGCCGGACGGGACGATCGGAGACGCGACGACAGACGGCGCGAAGAAAGGAATCGTGATGATCGCCAACGCGAAGAGCAAGAGGAGGGAGCGCCTTCCATCTCCGCCACCAAGGGGTCCAGACGGCTACCAGAATCCGGACTGCCGCCTACATCGTGTTCAGTCAGCGAGCGTGACGACAAGCGAAGCCGGCGCGAGCGATTCAAGGAGGTGAATGCGGTGGTTCCACCTGTCCCCCAGTACCTCAACTGGTCACAAGAACCAATCACGTGGGATCGCAGCGACCACCCGGAGCTGATGCCCAATCCAGGCGGCTATGCCCTAGTCCTGGAGCCCATGATCATCTCCACCAAGCGCGCATGCACCTTCTCACGCGTCCTCATCGACGGGGGCAGCAGCATCAACATCCTCTACCGCGACACGCTGGAGAAGCTGGGAGTCTCCGAGTCCAGCTTGACGCCGAGCCGGACGGTCTTCCACGGCATCGTGTCGAGGGCGAGCCGGCTCATCCATGGGCCTCATCCGGCTTGACGTCCTATTCGGCACCAAGAGCAATCACCGCCGCGAGACCATCTTCTTCGAGGTGGTCGACCACTCCAGCGCCTACCACGCCATACTCGGGCGGCCGGCGCTCGCCAAGTTCATGGCGGTACCTCACTACGCCTACCTCAAGATGAAGCTACCAGGCCCACGCGGAATCATCACCGTCGTCGGAGATTACAAGCGCTCCATCGCCTGCGCCACCGACAGCGCGAAGGTGGCCGAGACCATGGTCTGCAACGAGGAGATGCGACAATTCAAGTGCAAGGCCAACGAGGAGAAGCTGGAGATTCTGTAGTCGGCCAAGCCGGCTGGCGAGTCTAATTTCCAGGCGGCGTGAGACACAAAGAAAATCTACTTCGACGACGGCGACAAATCCAAGTTCGTCACCATGGGGTCGAGCTTGGACCCTAAAGAGGAAAGCGCGCTCGTCGAGTTCCTCCGTGAGAACCGGGACATCTTCGCGTGGTCCCCCAAGGACATGCCTGGTGTACCGAGGGAACTCGCCGAGCACTCTCTACACGTCCAGCCAGATGCCAGGCCGGTGAAGCAGTCGCTACGACGCTTCACGGAAGGAAGAAGACAGTTGATAGGAGAAGAGATAGCCGGCTACTTGCGGCCGGATTCATCAAGGAAGTACAACACACGGAGACACGTCCGGCCAGATGCCAGGCCGGTGAAGCAGTCGCTACGACGCTTCGCGGAAGGAAGACAGTTGACAGAAAGATAGCCCGCTACTTGCGGCCGGATTCATCAAGGAAGTACAACACACGAGTGGCTAGCCAATCCGGTGATGGTGGAAAAGAAGAACAAGCGGTGGCGGATGTGTATCGATTACACCCACCTCAACAAGGCCTGCCCCAAGACCCCTTCGTTGCCGCGCATCGACCAAGTGATCGACTCCACGGCCGGCTGCGACCTCCTCTCCCTCCTCGACGCCTACTCCGGCTACCACCAAATTCCGCTGAACCCGGATGACCAGCTCAACCGCCTTCATTACCCCCTACGTCCCGTACTGCTACACCACCATGCCGTTCGGCTTGAAGAACGCAGGGGCAACATACCAGCGCTGCATGCAGAAATGCTTGCACGACCAGATCGGCCGTAACGCGCACGCCTATGTCGACGACGTCGTCATCAAGACCAAGGAAAAACACACTCTGCTCGCCGACCTCAAGGAAACCTTCGATAACCTGCGCCGCTTCCAGATGAAGCTCAACCCGGAGAAATGTGTGTTTGGTGTTCCAGCCGGACAGCTACTCAGCTACCTTGTGTCAGCACGAGGAATCGAGGCCAACCCGGAAAAAATTGCCGCCATCGACAACATGCGACAGCCAAGAAGCGTCAAGGACATCCAAAAGTTCACCGGCTGCCTGCCATCCCTCAGCCGTTTCATCAGCCGGCTTGGTGAGAAGGCTCTCCCGCTCTACCATTTAATGAAGAAAACGGACAAGTTCGTCTGGAGCGACGCGGCAGATGCCGCCTTCAAGGAACTCAAGCGCGCGATGGCCACCACCCCGGTCTTAGCACCTCCGGCTCCGAAGGAGCCCATGCTTATGTACATCGCCGCCTCCAACCGAGTCGTCAGCGTCGTCCTGGTGGTGGAACGAGATGAAGCCGGCAAGCAGCGGCCGGTTCAGCGGCCGGTCTACTACCTCAGCGAGGTGCTCTCACAGTCAAAGCAAAATTACCCACACTACCAGAAGCTCGTATACGGTGTGTACATGGCAACAAAGAAGCTGAAGCACTACTTTCAGGAGCATCCAATCAAGGTGATAAGCGACGCTCCGCTTGTCGAGATCATAGGCAACAAGGACGCAACCGGCAGAGTCGCGAAATGGGCGATCAACCTGACGGCGCACGGAGTCGAATATGACAAGAGAACAGTGATCAAGTCACAGGAGCTGGCGGACTTTCTAGCCGACTGGACGGAGACGGACCACGTACCGCCGCCACCCGACTCCGGCGAACATTGGTTCATGCACTTTGACGGTTCCAAAAGATACTGGGGACTCAGCGCCGGAGTCGTCCTCACCTCACCCAAGGGGGGCCGACTCGAATACGTGCTACAAATCCACTTCACGGCGTCCAACAATGTAGCTGAATACGAAGCTCTCGCGCACGGCCTCAAGCTCGCCAAGGCCATGAACATCAGGCGGATCCTCTGCTACGGCGACTCCGACCTGGTGGTCCAGCAAACCACTGGTCATTGGGACGCCAAGGACCCCAACATGGCCGCCTACCGCTTCTTCGTCCAGCAACTCGCGGGATGCTTTGACGGATGCGAATTCCACCACATCCACCGCTCCAACAACGAGGCAGCTGACACTTTGGCAAACATTGGTTCTCTTCGCGAGGAAATCCCACCCGGCGTCGCCCTTGAGAAGCTGTACAAGCCATCCATCACGCCGTGTCCCGGCTCCGACTCCATCCGGATGCCGCCAGGCGCGGAGCTGGCGGGGCCGGCTCCAGGCGAGCCGGAAACCGTCGTAAGTCCTCATCATCGAAGAGGCTCCGCCGTGGACCCAACCCTTCCTCGCCTACCTCGCCAACGACGAGCTCCCGGCAGACGAGCTTATCGCCAGGCAAATCAAACGCCGAGCAAGTGCATACACCATCATCAACAACGAGCTGTACAAACGTAGTATCTCTGGAATATTCCAGCGCTGTGTGAGCCAGGAAGAAGGAATCAAGATCCTCAAAGAAATCCATCAAGGCGAATGCGGTCATCACGCGTCCTCGAGAGCAATTGTGGCTAAGGCGTTCAGACACGGGTTCTACTGGCCGACTGCGCTGGCAGACGCAAACCAGCTAGTCCGGCTCTGCAACGGCTGCCAACGATTCGCAACGCAGAAACACACGCTGGCTTCAGCACTCAAGACAATTCCTATCACCTGGCCGTTTGCCGTATGGGGGCTCAACATGGTTGGTCCGCTGAAGAGATCCAGTGGAGGCATGACACACCTGCTAGTAGCCGTCGACAAGTTCACGAAATGGATTGAAGCCAAGCCGATCAAGAAGCTGGACGGACCAACAGCAGTCAAGTTCTTCAAGAGCATCATCTACCGCTTCGGCTACCCCAACAGCATCATCACGGACAATGGGTCGAACTTCGTCAAGGGGGAATTCGCCAAGTTCTGCGGCAGGACCGGCATCCGGCTCGACGTGGCCTCCGTCGCACACCCATAGTCAAATGGGCAGGTCGAGCGGGCAAACGGCCTCATACTATCCGGCATCAGGCCTCGGTTGCTCGAACCACTCGAGCGGGCAGCCGGCGCATGGGAAGAAGAGCTACCTTCCGTCCTCTTGAGCCTAAGGACAACCCCGAATCGCTCAACCGGCTTCACCCCCTTCTTCCTCGTCCACGGGGCCGAAGCCGTCATGCCAACTGACATCGAGCATGATGCGCCCCGAGTCGTGCTGTACACAGAAGCAGAAGCTAAACAAGCCTATGAAGACGGAATGGACCTGCTCGAGGAAGCGCGCCAGCTTGCCGAGTCAAGGTCGGCGATGTATCAGCAAAAACTACGCAACTACCACAGCCGGCAGGTCAGGCCTGTCCGCTTTCGTGAAGGCGACCTCGTGCTACGACTAATCCAAGACACAAAGAACATGCACAAGCTTTCATCACCCTGGGAAGGACCATTCATCGTAAACAAAGCGCTCATCAACGATGCATACTACTTGATCGACGCCCGCGAGCACAAGAAGGACACGATGGACAAGGAAGGTGACGAAACAGAAAGGCCATGGAACGCGTCACTCTTGCGTCGATTCTACACTTGAGAAAGAACCATGTATGTATCACCCATGCTATCAATAAAGAAATGAGAATGATGAACTCATGAGCAGTTTCCCGCAACTTTTTTCCGCATTTCCTTTTCGGTTCTTCCGGCAGCCGGCAAGCTTGCCTTTAGCGGCCGTGTAGCGTGACTAACCCCTAAACGGTTAACCTCTTCGAATCTGGTTAAGGCCGGCAAGAGAACAAGCTGGAGGGGGCCAACAACGTGAAAAACGCATAAAGTAAAGTACTGCCGGCTGGAAAAATGCTGTTCTATAAACTCGGCCAAGCCGGCAGTCGGCAACCACTTCTCCTATTACGGACAATTAACTACACAACGCTAAACGGCTAACTCTTCGGATCCGGTTAAGGCCGGCAAGAGAATAAGCTGGAGGCCGTGTATGTGAAAGACGTAAGAAAAAGAAATCGTTGTCGGCTGAGAAAACTCTGGCCCAACAAACCGGATCCTAACGTTATAGTAGTGTGCATGATCCCGCTGGACGGTGAAGTGCACACGAATGGCGGCGGGAGAGGCTACAGGCGAGTGTGAAATTGAGATAAGCAAAGTAAAAATATTCCCCATAAACGAAAGAGCAAGCTAACCAATTTGTCATTTCGTTTCTCGCACAAAAACGCCGCCCCCCGGCCCTGGAGATCTCAACCCGGCCAACATGTGAAAGATCAAGCCGGCCACCGTCACACAAATGCAAGAGTAAAGCCGAAAAGCATTCGATATCATTGATAAAGGCTTACAGCCGGGAGCAGGTTACACAAGCAAAAGAGGAAAGTCCACAGGCGGACAACCTCGCCTACAGGCCAAGCCGGCTAAAAGACAACATAAAGCTAAACGGGAGGCGGAGTCATATCGTCATCGCTCTCCTCCCACTCCTTGAGGCACAAGGTGCCGTCGAAGACCTTGACGTAGAAGACCCCCGTCTGACGCTTCAAATAGAAGCGGATGACGAAAGCAGAATCTAGGCGGAAGAACTTGGCGAAAGCTTTCCACCCGGAGAAGAACTCAATGCGGCGGCGGACCTCACCGCCTTCGTGGCCGGCGGTGACGCGAGCCAGCACCTCCCAAGGCCCTTGACGGGCACCAACCCGATGGAGGAGGAACCTGAAGGGGCCATCCCCCTCAAGCGCATCGGCGACGGCGAAGGGTAGCAACTGGACACGCTGCACGGGCTCATACAACACAAGGATAAACTCGGAGATCGGGAAGTTGTCCCAGCCACCATAGATCGGGGACTCCGAACGGGCAGGAGAGGGGCTCCGCTTGCTTCCGGTCGCCGCAACGGCGGCACCTCCATCACCGCCGCGGCTAAGCTTTGGCGGCCGGCCCCGGCCGCGCTTGGCACCCGCATTGGAGGATTCCCCAACGTCGATCTTCCGGGGACGACCCCTGCCGCGCTTCGCCGCTACGGGAGGAGTCAACTCGATCTCCTTCTTTGGGGCCATATCTAACCAGGGAGAGCTGGAGATGCGAGAGTGAGAAGATGAAGATGAAGGAGAAAACACGCCGGCGTTGTTACTTATAAGGAGGCAGGGAAGCAGTGCAATCGTCAGCGGCCCGTCTCCAAGCGACGCGTGTCACCAGCGCAGGAGACGGCGAAGCCGAGGGGGCAAAAGGCGAAGCGCAGGAGTCAAGACGATGCAAAGGCGACGCGTGGCCTGTAAATGGACCAAGGAGGCGAAGCGAATCCCGGGGGCTGCGCAGCCGGCAAGCCGGCTCCGCAGACCCCGGATGCATATCTACAACACCCCGAGTCACGGACTCGGGGGCTGCCACACCGTCAGCCGACAGAAAATTCCCGGGGGCTGCGCAGCCGGCAAGCCGGCTCCGCAGACCCGGATGCATATCTACAACACCCTGAGTCACGGACTCGGGGGCTGCCATGCCGTCAGCCGGCAGAAAATTCCCGGGGGCTGCGCAGCCGGCAAGCCGGCTCCGCAGACCCGGATGCATATCTACAACACCCCGAGTCACGGACTCGGGGGCTGCCACGCCATCAGCCGGCAGAAAATTCCCGGGGGCTGCGCAGCCGGCAAGCCGGCTCCGCAGACCCGGATGCATATCTACAACACCCCGAGTCACGGACTCGGGGGCTGCCACACCGTCAGCCGGCAGAAAATTCCCGGGGGCTGCGCAGCCGGCAAGCCGGCTCCGCAGACCCAGATGCATATCTACAACACCCCGAGTCACGGACTCAGGGGCTGCCACGCCGTCAGCCGGCAGAAAATTCCCGGGGGCTGCGCAGCCGGCAAGCCGGCTCCGCAGACCCGGACGCACGTTCACAACACCCCAAGTCACGGACTCAAGGGCCGCACGATATCAGGATGGTGAAAGAAAAACACAAAACAAGCAAAGGACATAAAATTTCGACCCGGCTCGATGCTCAAGCCAACCCAAAATTCGGGGGCTAGGCAGGGTGATTATCATCACCAAAACAAACACGAGTTCTGGCAGCAAAAGCCCAGCAACCACAGAGAAAATGACACTCACGATAGCAATCAATGACAGGAAGCAAAATAGCGAGTTTTACAAGGCAGTCATCAAGGACGCCCAAAATAACGAGACAGATAATGTGTTAGGACAGTTAACAGAACAGAACGACAAATACGCCCGGCATTCCGAGGGAGCAAACAAATCTGATAGTAGCGGCATCGGAGGCGGCAGCAGCGTTGCCGGCTCCAGCGCCTTCAGCCGGCCGGGCCGTTGCGGACGGCTCGGCAGGCACCAACTTCGTCAAGTCCACCGCCTCGGAAATTCTATCTGAGGCCATGAGGATCTCCGGGCGCAGGCTCGCGAGAGACGTTCCCGTGCGAAAGCCACCCACCAGCATGCTCATCTGCACGCTCGGATAACATGACTTCACCAAGGCCAACGCCATGTCGGTGCCTCCGCGCACTGCCATCTCCACCTGCTCGTCGATGCCGGCTGGCGCCCCTTCAAGCCGGACGCGCAAGTCGTGGAGAGTGGTTGGCAAGGGGGCATCCGGCCATAGGTTCTCAAGCACGCCGTCGGCCGCTTCCTTCGGCCGTTTGAACTCTTGGCCGAATCGGAGAAGACGGGAGGAGGCAGTCGGAGCAGACCCAGCAGCGGCACCAGAGGACTCCGGTCGGGAGCGCGCCGAGGCGGTGTCTTTCTGGATTTGCGCATCCACCTCGGGATAAAGGCCTGCGTTTCAAATCGGTGAGGCCGAGTACAAGACCCCAAACAAGAAGTCAAGGAGAAAGAGACTCCACTTACCGAGGATGAGTTCGTTCACGCGCTCGACCTCCTTGATCAGGCCGCCCACCAGCTGCTCATGCTCGAGCTCACGCGCCTTGGCCGCCTGGACGATCCGGTCGTTGGACTCGACGGATTCCTTCAGCTAGTTCCGCAGCTCATCCGCATTCTTGCAGAGCGACTCGACCTCGCCCTGCATCCGTTGCTCGGCGTCTCGCAACTTCTTCGCCTCCTCGCCCAGCCGGACGACCTCCAGGCGGCGCTCCTCCGATGTTTTCTCCGCCGTCTGGAGATCAGCCTTGACCAACGCCAGGGTGGTGTCCTTTTCCTTCAGCTGCCTCTCCAAGCCGGCGCGGGAAGTGGTGTCGCCTGAAGGGGGCGAGTCATCATCAGGCCAAGCCGTGCAAGAAAAAATACAAAACGCCAAGACAGAGGATGCAAACGAGAAAAGAAACCAAACCTTTGGCTACCTCAAGCTCTCGTTTAAGCAATGACGTCTCCTTAGCCGCCTCAGCAAAGCCGTACTCTATTGAGTAGCGGAGCAACGTTATGTTGGCCAAATTTTCCTGAGCCTTCTGCTCCACCAGCGTGGCGAGGGGGAACCTCCCCGATGCGTCGGGCAGAGCCGGCACCGGCCCAGAATATGGGGGAGAAGACACCAAGATAGATTGGTGAGGACCAGGGAGTGAAGCCGTCGCCCCCGCTATGGCCTTGTCCTTGGCCGTCTCGACCACTGACAAGGAAGGAGTGGGGAAGGCGAGATCTCCAGCCCCGGCGCCGGGCCGGAGGACTGTCTGGAAAGCACCCACCGACGCCTCGGCGCCACTGCCTGAAACTGGAGGGTCGAAGTCGACCACGAGGGGAGCTGTGTCCACCAGCTTCCGGCTGTTCGCCTCCACCGTCCCCGCCTCGGGAGGCGGGCCGGCCGCTTGCGTCACGGGGGCCTCGGTAGCAGACACCGAGGCCGACTCCGCCATCGCGACGGGCGCCGCCTCCACTATTGGAAGCGGCACTCTGCAAAACAAAAAAAAGCGTCACCACCAAGAAGTACAGGCCGCAAGATTTCCGCCACAGGACAAGCACTTACCCGTCGCGCGAGCCCAGTTCCACGGGTTTCCTCCTCTTCAAGCGCTCCGGCGGGGGAGCCGGTGCATCGTCGGGCAGGCGCTTCCCGCCTCCGGAGAGTACCTCCCCGCCCTTCGCAGGTACGGCGGAGTCGTCATCCGGCCGCTCTGTAGGGGCCGGCGCCACTCCGACCACAACGCCGGCCTCCGCGGTCTTGCCGGCGTCCGCGCCCGCTCCCGCCTTCTCCTCAGCCGCCTTGACAGCAGCCTGCTGCCTCGCGGCTGCCTTGGCGTCCATCTCCTCCCGGATCAAATCCGCCTGCGCCAGCTCCGCGTAAATAGCCTTTTCCATATCTTCAATGCTCAAGTCGTAACCAGGATCAATAGCAAGAATAGGATTAACCACCTGGACGCTGGTCCCGCCGGTGAGAGATTCCGCCCTCTCCACGTCCTCCGCCTCCGCCTTCGTCTTCTCCTCATCCTCCTTTGAGGTCATTAGCTGCTCCACAGTCAGACCCGCATCAGACGCTTCCAAGGCCAAATCCGCCTGCGTCATCTGAGCATAAAACTCCCTCTCCAAATCACCCGGATTTAAATCATAAATAAAATCACCACCGGGAGCATGACCAGTCACCTCATCGTTGGCCCCACCAGTTGGGACATCCGTCTTCTCCGCCATCCTGGCGTCGACCTCGGCCCTGATATCGGCCACAATCGCATCCGCCTGGGCCTCCGCCGTGAGTTTCCCGGCGGGCATCAAGCCGGCCGTAGTAGGCCGGGATGACGTAGAAGTCAACTTTTTGGCAGGCAGCACGCGCCGCTTCTCGAATGTGCCCTTCCTCCTGTTGGGCACGGTGCCTGCATCGACATCGGCGGCCGACTTCGACCGCCTCTCCTTCAAGACCCGCCAGGGGAGAACTGCTTTCTTCTTCCGCGCCACCGCCTCCAACTCCTTGGTCCTACGGGAGGACGGCGCCGGCTTGGAGGCTGGCACGGAAGAGGAACCCTCTGAGTTCGGCTCGGAACCACTGGAGAGATCTACTACCACGCGCACGACACCATCAGTTTGCCCGGCGGCGTCGGGCTCAGAAGACTTACCGCGGGACGACGAAACCGGAGGTGGGACATCGCGCTCGAGGTCCTCGTCCCTGTAGGCTGCCGAATCGGATTCGGAGCCAGCAAAGGGGATAGGGCTCGTCGCGACACGGGCAGCATCGTCATCGCCTCCGCCACCTTCACCAACATTTGCACCCCCACCGGACGATTCGGTGGTGTCACCGCGCTTGTCCGGGACGACAGGGGCACCGCCGCCCGATTCATCCTCAGCGGTGGCATCTGCTTCTTCTCCCGCCTGCTCGTCAGAGGAATCCTCCTCCAGCATGGCCGTCAGCGCCTTAGAAAAGGGACCACATACGTCAGGCTCGAAGACGACTTCAAAGTCTTCAACCCTCTGGAGTTCGCAAAGCTATACAACAGGCCGACTGGGTCAAGCAGCAGTCGGACGAAGGAACTGAAAACGGATTAGGAAGCAATGGCTAACCTCAGGAGCACGTTCCGAGCGGGTGAATGGATCGAGCCCAAACTCCCAGTCCACCTTGATCCTGTCGGTGACGAGGCGGGAAGCCCACGCGCATAGGTTCTCCGGCTTCGGCACCTCCAAGCTGATCCGGGTGGGATCCCGGAGACCAGAGTAGAAGCACATCTTGTGCGAACGCGCCTGCAGCGGGTATATCCGCCTTGACAGCCATGCCAGGGTCAGGTCCCTGGACGTTAAGCCGGCCTCCACCAACACCTTCAGCCGGCCAAACAAAACACCCTCAAGATCCCCATCCACCGGCGGTTTCCGACTCTAGGACTTGTGCGCCGGCAGCGAATTGGAGAAGGCCGGAAGGCCGATTTGGTCGACATCAGTGAGATTCCGGACGTAGAAGTAGGTGCTCTGCCACTTCTTGATGGAATCAGGCAGGTGAATCTTGGGCAGTGGCGTGCTCTTCGTGTTAATGGAGACACTGCCGCAATCGCGCTGCTGCCCGGCGGTCGTTTGAGCCCGCAGAAAGAAGAACATGCCGAATATCTCCATGCTGGGCCAGATGCCCAAATACGCTTCGCACAGCGTGACGAAGCATGACAACTGAGTGATGCAGTTTGCCCCCAAATGGTGGGGTTGCAGCCCATAGAAGCGCAGGAATTCCGAGAAAAAGGAGCTCGCCGGGAGCCCCAATCCCCGCTCCAAGTGCGCGGAGAACACGACGAACTCGCCCTTCTTGGGCTTCAGCGAAATCTCTCCTTCAGGGGGAGCGCGGGCTCCCACGTCGCCCGTCATCCCCAAGAACCGGTTCCGACGGAGCTTCCAGAGGAACGCGTCATCCACGGCGGAACCCATCCACGCACCCGAACTTGCCATGGAGGATCCGTTTCCCGTCGAGGGAGAAACAAATGCAAGGACGGCAAGAACGTGAGAAAGAATTGGCAAGAGCCGGGGAGCGCAAGAGCTAGCGAGGAAGACGAAGCAGAAGTGGGGAACGGTAACCCCGGCCGTTCCCCCTCTTTCCCCTTTAAAAGCGAGGCAGGCGGAACCGTTCCGCCCATCACGCCGCGCGGAGTGCGAGCGTGCCGCGCTTTCCGCAGACGATCCCACGAGCAGGCAGTTGCCACAGAGAATCCAGCCCGGCGAAGCTGAGGCGACGTGCGCCAGGCCTCGGACAGAACACCAACGGCTCCCCAAAGCGGCGGGGCGTGGCTGACGCAGGCCACGACCCACGACTCCCAAGACGCCAAGATTACCGGCGACCGGCTATTCCAAGCCGGACGAGCCGCCTTCGACTACCACCGCTCTACCCGGCAAGCTTCATGCCGGACGATCTCAACTACAGCGACGCAATCGGAACCAGAGAAGCTCGCGAAGTCTTCCCAGCAAGCTAGCAAGACTCCACGATCTCGGGGGCTAGTGTTGGGGATATGAACCCCAGATACCCAGAAGGAGGTCAAAATCGTTCAAGAACTCAAGCCGGTCATCTCAAGGCGAATCCGATCGTCCGGCTTGAACATCTCCGTCCGGCTTGGAGCAGCCGGCTTCCACCCACCGACCAGTCCGTACTGGTGGGCCAGGATCACGCAACTGCCACGTGATGGACAGTACGCCCTGTCGGACGTTACGGCGGTAGTGTAATGATGAGTTGGCCCAAGCCGGCTGGAAACCGTAGTGATGTCATAGGGGTAAATTTGTAACTTCCCTGTAACCAAAAACCCTAGCTATTGCCTATAAAAGGCAAACCAGAACCCCCTGCGTGGGGCAGGCACTGGACAGAGAAGAAAAGTAGAAGATCATCTTCGACCTCCAGCCGGCTTGGACTTCCAGCCGGCTGCCACCCGAAACAGCTACAGGAGCACCACTTGTAACCCGATTCTGTGATCAGGCAATAAGAATAAGAAGAGCAGGACGTAGGGGTGTTACCTCCACAAGAGGGCCCTGAACCTGGGTAACTCGTGTGTGTTTGCGTGCTAGTTACTCAATCCCGCGCGAGCATCCATCGTCGCCTGCCCCATATTTCTTTCCATCTCTGATGGATATGCCGTGCAACCCACCACGACAGCGTCCGACGCCGCCCCAACGGTCGCTACACCGCGGAGATCCGCTCCGGCGACACCCGCGTCCCGCTGGGGACGTTCTTCAGCGCGCAGGCCGCCGCCCGCGCGTACGACGCGGCGGCGTGGCGTCTCGGCCGCGACCCGGCCTCCATGAACTTCCGCGACTCCCGCAACCTGCAGGAGGCGGTGGACCGGGCGCCTCAGCCGTTCATCGTCACCGCCGAGGACCGCCGCGCGCAACGCCTTCGCGCGACGCTCAACCTCGTCGCGGTGAACGACCGCCGCGCCGTGGACGCGTGGTACCGCGCCCACCCGGACCAGAGGGATGAGGAGCTCGCGCGCTGGGAGACGTTGCGCGCGGAGCGGGCCGAGCGCCGGGCCGAGATGCATGAATGGCGCAAGGAGAGGAGGGCGCTCAGGGCGGCGGCGGAGGCTGAACTGGCGGCCGGCCGCGCCTGCTGGCCCGCCGGCGACCCGATGTGGGACGCGCTGCAGGACTCCGTCTCCGACACGACGAACTCCGACAGCGACTTCTACTCCTCCGACAGCGACTTCTAGTCCTCCGACGGCGACTTCTAGATCGCCGGCGCGTTCCGCCGGCGCGTAGTGTTAATATGTGTGCGTTTGTAGCGCCTGTGCGCGTAGGTGTGTTCGTCGAACCCTAATATATTTCTATTTCTATGTCTTTTTTCGATCCAATTTCAGCGCGCTCTCGTTGTGGATAAGGTTTCTGGCGCTCTATTTTAGCGCGCCTGCTAAAGCGGCAAGTTTTGGCGCGACGTTTTGACGCGTCTGCTAAACCGAAACAAACACGCCGTCGCGTTGGGCGCCAATTGGAGATGCTCTAACGCTCCACGCTTTGCACCGACGAAATTGACGCAGGCTTACCTACTCATCGGCAACGGATAATAACGCTCCACGTTTCGCAGTGAACCACGTGGTACACGTGGTACGCAACCAAAAAATGACAAAAAAAAAAAGCGCTGCAAGTGACACCTATGTTTACCCGCCGCTAATAAATCCTTATCCATATTGTGGGCCCGCGTTTTGCGCGCCTTGACTGATCGGTGGGGCCGAGCCAAGTGTCATAAGTACACGTCTTCCACCGGCAGGATCCCTGGCTGCGCGTCGCCGGCTCTTCTCCCCTCCCCCGCACCGCCCAAGCGAACGGCTTCGAATTCGGAGGAAGAAGGGAGCAGCGTCCCCGAGAGAAACGGAAAATGGCGGCCTCGCTCCGCCTCTCGCCCTTCCTCCTCGCCCTGTCCCTCCTCCTACTCCTCTCGAGGCGGTCGGGCGCCTCGCGGCCGACGGCGGCGGCGCGCATCGCGCCGCTCCCCACCGCCGCGCTGCGCCGCCTCTACGACACCTCCAACTACGGCAGGCTGCAGCTCAACAACGGCCTCGCGCTCACGCCGCAGATGGGGTAATAACTTTGCTTCCCCTCACCTTCCTCTTCCTCTTCTGCCGCCGCTGCTGCTTTGACTCAGCGCTTGCTTTCTCTGTTTCGCCTGTCCGTACCCCGGAGGGGGTTGGCTGGCTGCGGTCGAAATCTGAGCGACTAATAAAATCACTGTGCGTGCAGGTGGAACAGCTGGAATTTCTTCGCCTGCGACATCAACGAGACGCTCATCCGCGAGACAGGTCCGGCCGCGGGATCCCCCCGTACATAATAATCCTTGTTAAATCTGCAATTCCCCATCGCAGATTTCGATCTGCTGCAAGTTTGTTGTCAGTATCCGGATTAGAAATGGTGCCTGGGACACTTGGGGTACACTATTACTCCATACGACATAGGCATATATAGGCATAGACCAGTTGGAAGTGTCTCACATTGCAAACACAATGTCTCATGTTTACACCTGGTACTAGTGCTTGCCGGTGATATGTGGCTTATGTGTTCGAAAGAGTCCAGAGTAGAGTTTGCTAAGGTTATTTGCCCTGTCTTGAAACAGCTGATGCGTTGGTCTCGACGGGCCTGGCTGATTTGGGATACAACTATGTGAACATCGGTATGTACTTGGCTTGACACAAATATCTATTATTGGGCCACATGAAGTATTCCGTGTGCTGTCTCAAGCTATGTTTGTTCTTCCTTTTCAGACGACTGTTGGTCCTATGTGAAACGAGGAAATAAGGTAATAAGCCTATTATACTTTATACCATGCATCATTGTCCTAACGGCGATGTCCTTTTTATGTTTTGATACTCATACCATATTCTGGTTGGGAGTATGATGTGGAAGCTTGAACAAAAGTGATCGAAATATTATTTTTCGTTGCAGTCGCCAAATGTTTTATTTTGCGCACATCCATAGGAATCTAAGATTTTTCTTGTGTTCATGGTAACTGGACATCGCACGTGGTCTGAAATTCCAAAAATCTTCTGTAGTTGTCTTATCTACACTCTTTTTGCAAATCGTAGTTACCAGAAAGGTGTCAGAACTCAGAATGGTGTTCTATAGTCTATACGTGGTTCATCTTTTCAACATTTCGAAACTCTAGTCTTGTTTCAGTTTGTTTCAAATAACTATGTGTCTTGTTTCTTTGGAGTTGGTGTATTTTCGTCTGCTCTCCTAGGTATCCAAGTGATATTTTTCGTTGCAAAAATTCATTGTTTCCGTTGCGCTATCTGAGGCATTATGATGGATCAATATTGTTGGTTACCCCACAAAAACTATTTTATGGCATTGCACTAATCTCATTTATGCTGAAAAAAAGTAAACACATCGTGAATGCACCTGTACATTCTAAATAAATCATTTGCTGTAACATACAGGATCAACTGCTACCTGATCCAAAGACGTTCCCTTCTGGAATCAAATCGCTTGCGGACTATGTGCATGGAAAAGGTCTAAAACTTGGTATCTACTCTGACGCTGGGTAAGTTGTCCAGCTATAGATGATTTAACTTTCGAGCTTTTATGGTTCTTAGTGTATCGTGGTCAAGAATAAACAAATAGCAAAAAAAATGAAACAAGTTAAAGCTTTCAGGTTATTTACTTGTCAAGTTCGACCAGGATCACTCCGTCATGAAAACGATGATGCTGCCTTTTTTGCTTCATGGGTATGAAGCAGTCACAGAATTATTGATGCATAAAAGAGTTGCTGCACAACATTGTGATGAAACATTTAAGAACATATTTAGTGTTTCTATCTTAACCTGTTCTGCGCTGTACAACGTTGTCATACTAGTATATGAAATCCGGATATTTATTTTTTGGTCCAGGGTGTTGATTATCTGAAGTATGACAACTGTTACAATCTGGGAATAGCGCCAAAGGAAAGGTCAGGTCACCCGACTCTCCTTTGTCTCGGCCACAGGCTTTTACAAACTGTTACCTCAATGTTGTTGCTAAATTTTGTTCGATGATGTCATAATCTCAGGTATCCTCCGATGCGTGATGCTCTAAATTCAACTGGCCACAAGATATTCTACTCTCTATGTGAATGGTATGCCAGTCAATATTTGGGAAAGAAGTAGCAGTCGTGCTCAACCTCCATCCTTGTTGAATTTATATATGTGTTCTCTCTTAGGGGCCAGGATGATCCAGCTTTATGGGCTGGAAAAGTTGGAAACAGTTGGCGTACAACAGATGATATAGAGGATACATGGAAAAGGTAATTCATTATCTTTCCTGAAACAAAAGCGTATAGCAGTCTGCTGATATGCTCTGAAATTGACCTGTTTTGTTTTATGTTAAAACTAGCATGACTGACATTGCTGATAAGAATAACAAGTGGGCATCATATGCTGGACCAGGTGGATGGAATGGTAATTATATTAGTGAAGAGTACAATATTTCCTCTGTTGCAAGAGACTCAAAATTAATGCGTACGCTATTACTCAACCTACTAATTTTTTCCAGACCCTGACATGCTGGAAGTTGGAAACGGTGGCATGACTTTTTCTGAGTACCGTGCACATTTCAGCATATGGGCACTCATGAAGGTAAGAATTAGCTGAACGAATCTGTAATCACTAGGATTGCGCCAATGGCTTATGGCCTCATTGCATCCATCCCTTCACTTATCTATAGTGTTTTTGGGCCAACAAGCAAGCCAAAGAGTTCTTTAAAAATAAAGCTTCATGTTCTTCTAGAATTCTGTGCCATGTGTGTTTGGTTTACTCCGTACTAGTCAGTATTTCCAATTACTGCCCAGTGACCGCATTTCCCAACACACCCTCGTGAATGGGCTGACGAGCCGAAAATATTTTGAAAACTCTTAATATAAACATTAAATGCATCGGTTAACTGTTAGTATCTTGATTCTCAATTGGTTTGACATGCTATCAACTGAGACGCCATTGTATTGGTGTAATATAATGTTTTTTACACTATTTGTTTTCAACTGAAAATAAAAATAAATAATATTTAATTGGAAATCTCTTCGGATAATTGTACTGTATATTCATAACCGCCCCTGGTAAATAAATTTCATTCGGTAGCCAAAACCTCATGTCTCATGCCCTTCAAATTGAGGATAATGCCATGTGTAGAATGAGCATAATTTATTCGATATTGGCCACACAAATTTGTGTAGTAATAGTTTGGATGCATACTTTCTAGATAAGTTTGTATTACAATCAATTTGTACTTACACAATGAAGGTAAAACAGAAGCGCGTCAGTGGAGGCACATTATCTGTTATTTCATTTTGTTGCACTGACTAGCAAATATCCTTCCGGGTCATGTTTGAGGCACCTCTCTTAATTGGTTGTGATGTCAGAAATATGACTTCAGAAACGGTGAAAATATTGAGCAATAAAGAAGTAATTCAAGTAAACCAAGGTGTTGCTCAGAATCTTGTCTTTGTACATCTTTCAATAGCATGTCGTCATTTCGAAATTTCAAAGCAGTATTTTTCTATTGCCATCACTTCATTCTCTCGAAGTTTACGCATGACAAAGAAAGTGATCTTTCTTGGTGGTCCCAAATTTCCGTGTATTGTTGTCATCTTAACTGGTCTTTAGAAGTCATTTTGCCAGAAGTCATTTTGCACCAACTCATGTAGGAATCTTCATATGAGTTGTTTAAACCACTCGATGGATCTTCAGATTTTTTTTCATTTTCTGTTACGGTTTGTGTATTATTTACTGGTGAGTATTGAGCTGGCCAGTGAACATTTCTGTATTCCTCTTGTAGATATTATGTCGTCCTGAAGAAACATCATGTTGTTTCCCAAGTAAATGATTGTGTTTTTTCCGCTTAAGATTTCTGACATATACTGTTCTATTCACACAGTAGAACCATTTATCTATATACTGCTGTAGTTATGAATCCACCGAGTTAAGCATGTTTCTATTTTGCAGATTCTCTTGGAGTTCAAGGAAGAAGAATTTTGAGTCAAGGAAAAGGTGGATGCCGTGAGGTGATTTAGCTGCTCCAGATAAAATTACTATATTAGCAATGCACCTGTTCCCAGTGCACCCCCCTACGCCAAACTCGTAACATGTCAAATGTTTTGCAGGTCTGGGCTGGACCCCTCTCCGGTAACCGTTTGGCTGTTACATTATGGAATCGTTGTTCGGAGACGATTAACATCACAATGGCATTGCCAGATGTAGGCCTTGATGGTTCATCTGCTTACTCTGTTAGAGACCTGTGGAAGGTGAGTTACATAGTTTTTATTGCTAAGTGGTGGTATTATTCGCCTCTTATGATGGACATAAAGCTCGAAGTCCGTTAAGCTTATTGAACACTCGGTAGCTCGACTGGTTTGAACTCGACTCGTTTTCTTAATGAACCGAGCTGAGCATCAATTTTAGCTCGCTAACACTAACGAGCTAAACAATCAAACTAACGAGTTTCATGAGCTACTCGTTAAGCTCGCTAATTTTCTCTGCATAGCTGCCCGCTGCCCTAGCCCAGGCCCAGCCCATCTAACTATGAGTGTGTGAACTATTAACTGTCGATTTGTCACTTTTGAAGTACTTCTATATATATGTTAAATTGTACTCATGTCCGGCTGATGCTTGATGCATTTTAAGTAGCTGATTAATTTGATACATCTCCTTAACGAGTTTTAAGTTTAACGATCTGTTCGTGAGCGCTCGTGAACAGATAACGAACCGAGCCGATCTTTGAATTTAACTCGTTATCCTTAGTGAGCTTAACGATCCGATCCGAGCCTTAACGATCCCGAACAATAACGAGCCGAGCCTTAACGATCCGAGCTGCTCGTTAGTCCTGTCTTATCCCTCTGATATGAAGGTGCCTGTAGAGACATGGCTTGTAGCGTCCCGATATTATTATAAAACAGGCATATGAAAGATTTTCCTCATCTTTTAAGGTTGTTTTAGGTGTTTTAAGATCCAAGGGAGGTCTTGAAACTTCATAATTAAAACACTATGTAAGGTTCAGTTACATCCCAAGCTAATCTGGGAGAATAGAAACAATGTGACCACATGGCATCTTCCCAGCCTCCAAAGTTGGAAGCACATGGACAACGCAGAATAAGCACGAGCATATATTACCGTAGTCATACACAATCTATCTTATTAACAATTTTCTGTTTTTGTGTCTTGACCACCTTCTAAATTTGCATTTTGTCCAGCATGAAACACTATCGGTGAACGTCGTAGGATCTTTCGGAGCCGAAGTCGACGTGCACGACTGCAAGATGTACATTTTTACTCCTGCTGCTGGCTTTTCTGCAATTTGATATGAAAAAGGTTAAAGCCACACGGTGTATCAGCATGTCATCCAACACTGCCGGCCACACGGTGTATATATCAGCGTGTTCTAAGAAATAATATCAGCGGGTTCTGTAAATAAACACGATCGATCATATATCCAACATTCTATGCAAAAAAAAAATTTATATATCCAACATTATGTGGAAAATGTTTACATTGAGTGTCAATCTCTCTTTAGGAAGGCAGTGGACTATAACCAATAATCAAGGACCAATTATTAAATATTGAAGGGAAACACGTACGGAGCTGAAGTATCAATTCTTTCTCATTACACTTGCAGTTCAAGATCACGCTCTCCTAAATTTACCATGTTTGTTCCGTAGAATTAATCTTTCACAGGGTTAGCCAGCTGGTACACACGAAAGCCGGCGGCCGTGTCAGGCAGGTTCTTCCTCTGGAACGACTCAGCCCTCCATCTGGCCACCTTGTGGAGGAGGTGGTCCGGCCAGAACTGGATCCCGTCCTCGATGTGCATCTCCTCGAGCACCATGGCGTTCTCCACCAGGAACTTGGCGAGCTGCACCTGGAAGCAGTTGACCTCCCTGGCCTTGAACTGCAGCGTTACCTTCCGCAGGCTCATCCATGCGCAGCTGTTGGTCAAGTCTGCCGGTATCTCTGAGACCTGGCCGAGCTCCAGGACGCTGCGATGCGCGGCAGACATGGAACCTAGCTTCTCAAACCGGTCCATGGACTCGGCAAAGGGACCCCCGACATGATCCCTTGTCCTCTGCTCGTAGTGGTAGTCATACTTCATCTCTAACCTGAGACGGAGCTCGGACATTGCCGGGCAGGAGCAGAGCAGCCCCACCAAGGCCTCGGCGGTTTTTCTCTTCCCGGGCACGAATTTGCCGTCCAGTTCAAGGAGCTCGAGGTTGGGGAACGTGACCCCGTCGGCGACTTGGATGTCCTCGACGCTGTTGAGGCGCATCTTGAGGACCCTCGTGGTGGAGAAGCTGGTGAGCACGCGTGGAGTGGACGCGAAGTAGTGCTTGCGATGGCAAGTGTCGTCGAGGTCGACTCGTGCGAGCCTCGGCGCGGGCGATGTGAGGGAGAGCTTGACCGGGTGTCCCTGGTAGAGGAAGGAGTGCAGGCTTGGCATGTCGAGCTGGATGCCGACATGGGTGGACGTCTGGAGCTCCTTCTCGTTGAGATAGGTTTTGAGCACCAAGGCGGTGACCGTCGGGCAGCGGAGGCGGAGGGGCAGCCCGAAGCAATTCTCCATGTACATGAAGCTCGCCTTTTCGGCAGGCTTCCGCGGCTTGTAGCTGACGTGAAGCAGCCAGAGGCTGGCGAGAGCCGGCGCGGCATCGACCAGGATCTGGAGATACCCCTCCAGGAGAGTGCAGTCTTGCAGCGTCAGATCCGTTAGGTGCGGGAAAGCCAGCTGGCCAGGCCGGGTCGACGGGGGCTCGAGGTAGCAGCTGTGGAACTCGAGCACCCGGAGGGTCGCGGCACAAAGCAGCGAAGCCAGCGGCGGGGAGTACGGTTTTTCAAAGGTCTGCTTGCAGGCGATGATTACGAGCTCCTCCAGTCGGGACGCGGCGGGGCCGGTGAGGAGGCCGGCGACCCTTGCGTCGTCTTCCGGTTCGGCGCCGTGTAACCTAACCTTGAAATCGGTATCGGGGAGGCGGTAGGCGTCTTTCTCCAGGAAGAGCGTGAGCCTCTTGAGGCCCGAGCTTCCGTCCCCATGACGGTGACGCGGCTGGAAGGCGGCGAGTGCGGCGTTGGCGTCGCGGAAGAAGGCGTCAAACTTCGTATTCGGAGTGGAGTAGTAGCTGTTGCGCTCTGATCTGGCGGAGTAGGGCCTGGTGTCGAGGTCGAGGATGCTCATGCTGCCGATGCGGTGGTCTCCCTTGACGGCGCGAAGGACAGGATGCGCTCGAGAAGATCGTCGGTGAGGGCGGTGAGACGGTCGGCGGCGGCTAAACCTAGATGGGTGTGCGTGGCTGCAGTACAATATGCATGATCTAGGTATGTGCGCAATTTATAGTTAGTTTGTTACAAGGATTATCGGTGTTGGGCTCGGACGTGATAGATGAGGCCATTGCGGATTTGAACTGGACGGCCCAGTATGTCTCAGGCCTCCCACCACCTACGTGAAATTCTCTGCTAGAAAAAAAAAAACCTACGTGATATTCCCTCAAGAACAATGTGAGTTGTTGACTTTTTTCTTTCTTTCTGAAAGTCGGCTGTATTAATAATCAGAACTTGATTACAGGCCGGACACGCAGGTCGGAACTGATCCATGCAACACACCTGAACCCACACCCTATGCTAGATCGAGCAAACCCATGGCAACTAATTAAATTACTTCCTCTGATCCGGAAAAAAACGTCCAACAATCCAGTGCCTTGACCTGTCAATGGTTTGAAAACTACACCATATACTCGAAGTGAACCTGCACGAATATTTCTATCAGCCCAACCCCAATTAAACCCATTTAATACTTTTAGGCCACGCCTAGGGATTGCTAGTTTGCACCATCCAGCAATCGCCTGATTCGGAAATTAAGTCTCGTACGATTCGGAAAGGAGCATACCGCACCCACATGCAAGCATCTATTCACCATACGCATTTAATTCCACGTGGAAATTTTTAAAAAAGTCATACCTCCTAAGTCGTGTGTCGGAATTGCGATCCGTTTTCACCGTTGAGTCTCCCACAACGAGCTCTTCAAAACTAAATCTCATTCATATATGTTTCGACAAAAAAAACTGAAAAGCAACTATAGTGTTTAGGCCCGCAACTTCGTACTAACAGTTGCTACCAAAAGAATATTTACTCTTGTTGCGTTCATTGAATAAGTAGACGTTGTTAGTGTTTTAGTTGGAGCCATCCTCCCGTGTGTTACAACAGGAGCATGCACAGTTGGTGCTCTATTCCCCCCCCCCCCCCCGAAAAGCAACTCTAGCATTTAGTGAAACGACTTCATACTAAGAGGTGCTTACACTAGTTTAAAGTTGCTTCCCGTGGTGTTTTAGTTGCAGTCATCCCTCACTTGGTTGCAACTGGAGAAGACACGGTTGCTAAACTCTCACAAAATAAGTTGTTGTAGATGGTATTTTTAGTTGCTGCCATCCTCCACCGGGTTGCAACTGGAGCGTGAACAGTTGCTGCACTCCTTTAATAAGTTACGGATTGTTCCCCACTAGGTTGCAATATGAGCATGCATAGTTGTGCGGGACGTGTAGTGCGCGCCGACGCTGCAGAAGGGAAGGTGGATGTCGGGTGCTCCGGCAGCGCCTAGTCGAGGTGAGGCACTCATTGGCGGCTAGTGGAGGTGGAGGAACCCGACGGCCCAAGGTGGATGTGGTTCCTTTACAGTACTATGAAGTTGCATATTGTTGCTAATAAGTTGGCTACTTGGTAAGCAATCAGTATTACAAGTTGCTGGTCACAATACTAAAGTTGTTGCTCTCAGTACTAAAAGTTGCTTCTCGAAAATAAAATTTGTCAAAACATATACAAATGAGATCTAGTTTTGAAGAGCTCGTCGCGAGAAGGCTAACGGTGGAAACGGATCGTAATTTCGACTCACGGTTTAGGAGTTACGACTTTTTTTTTATAAAAGCAACCAAAAAGGAATAGCCGTGAGGTCGACTTCCTCAAACAGCGTGCGTGCACACCAGTCTGTCTATCGCTGTCCGCTGTCGAAATGTGCGGCCCTCGCGTCTTGATCAGAAGCTAGCATCAGACGGACCACAATCGATCGCTCGTTCGTGTCAAATAGCATCCGTGCACTTTTTAGCAGTTGGGATACTTTTATCAACCCGACCAAAACCAAACCAATCCAAACCATACCTCGAAATTTCACAACAATAATAGGCAAGGAAATTCCATATCAACGGTAGTCAATTTAGCAAAAACAAAAGCAACATCAACTAGTACAAATAAATTTGTTTGTCTCAATACTAAAGGTGTTTTTCAAGTTGTTGGCAAATTTGTATCAGCCGATAGGCAATTCGCAACAAATAAAAACCAAATAAGCAACATAGGTAGGCCACTTCGGAGCCGAGATACGTCAAGCATGTCACAAATGGAGCAAGGAGCACTCGCGCACTTTGTAGTCCTTGAGCAGCTACTGGACGGAGACCTTGTTGTCCTCGACGTCGAACCAATCAATGGATGGCCCGTCCGGATAAGCTTCTGCATCACCTCCTCATTGTCACCGTCGTTGTCCTCCTTGTCCTTGAATTCGAACCTTCTGATGATCCCCATTTTATGTCTTACATGTGGGATTCGTTTGTCAGTGTATCTCTCCCTTTCTTCCTCCCTACAAAGGATCCAGACCCCACCTTGCACGAGTGTCTTCCTCGGCGACATGGCCACTAATCGGACTTGGGATCCAACAGCCGGCCACCGACAGCCCGCTCGAGCCAAAGAACATCTCGGGCAGGACAACAAGAGATTGTGGTGTTACTTTCAGTAGAGATAGAAGCGAGAGTAGAGAGAAAGAGCAAAACGAGGAGAGAAACACAGTGTCGCCATCATCGCCACAGGCAGGAGCAAATACTTGAATCAAATACTCCCTCCGATCCATAAAAAGTGTCGCCCAGAGCGACACTTTTTATGGATCGGAGGGAGTATGTGATTTGTTTCTGGAAAAATTTCTGAAATTTTGTAAATACTTGAATCAAATATTTCAACTAATTATATAACTATTTGTTTTTTTTTGAAAGCTCAACGGGGGGCGATTGCCCACCTGAACGACTTCATTTTTCAAAAATCCGATAAGTACAGGGGGGAGCTGTGTCGCACACAAAAAACAGGAGGAGGTGCGACATGCAATAGAGGCGGCATACCACCACGAGAGTACAACATAGGGGGGTAGGGGGGGAGGCTACAGGTAATGTCGTGGTCACCCCAGGGCGTCGCACCAGGCGAGGAGGCCACTGAGGTCAACTCGTCGTGGGGCGCGCACCAGCCAGAGTCGCAGGTGGTCCGAAACCGTGCCTAACACGCGGGCGACACTGAGCTCCTCGGAGTCGAACACCATGCGGTTCCGCGACTTCCAAACACACCAAGTAATCGCGAGCAGCACCGTGTTGACTACACGCGGGTGCCATCGTGGGAGGTGGCTGGCCAGTCCGCGCAAGAGCGTCGCCATGTCGGCATCGGGTGAGAGGTGCAGCCCCGGCACCACGCGCGACCAGACCTCAGAAAGTCGCGGGCACACCACAAACAGATGGGGAAGGTCTTCATCACGGCCGGGACAGAACGGGCAGTGCGGCGACGGGACGCAGCCATGCCGGAAGAGGCGCTCGCGGGTCCTGGTCTTGCCGAGGCGTAGGATCCAGAAGAAAACCCTCACCTTTGGAGGGGCAAAGTTCTCCCAGTTGATGTCCTGGAACGGGACAACAATGCCGGACGAGTGCAGCACACGGTAAACGTCACCGGTCTTGAACCTGTCCGGGCGCCCAAAGGAGACAATGCGACGGTCGGGAAGCGGCGCGAGCCGGATAGCGCGCAACCGGGCGTGGAGGTACACCAGCTCTGCACGGGCCTGGTCGGAGACACGGGGGCGTACCTCCACGCAAGGCTCCTCCACGCCGTACGCACCAGCAAGCGTCGCCTCGGGGGATAGGCAGTGGGAGAAAGCTGCCGGCAGAGCCATAGAAAGCGGTCCCAGCGGCATCCACGAGTCGTGCCACAGCGAGGTCGAGACCCCGTCACCCGGAGCCACACGAGTGATGCTATGGTATAGGGGGATCAAGGACTCAAAGTGGCGCCACGATGGCGTGGATGGCTCGGGGCACGGGCATAGGTAGCTTTGTCGAACCCAGCGAGTCCAGGGCGTATCTCGACCGTCAAGAAGCCCGTGTAGATTCTTCAACAGCAAGCAAGTGTTCTGGAGTTCGAGATCAACCACGCCAAGCCCTCCTTCTGCCTTTAGCCGGCACACAAACTCCCACGCCACCTGGCAGTCCCCCCCTGAACACACTGCAGCCGCTTTCCACAGCATGGCGCGACGCGGCCTGTCCATCTTGGCGACCACGCCCTTCGGTAGCGGCAGCACCGACATAGCATAGGAATCGCCGAGAGAACTGCCGTGGCAAGGGTAAGACGCCCTCCGATGGGAATCAGCGAGGTGCGCCATCCCGGGATTTGCTGAGATATCCGGGTGGCGAGGAACTCCAAAGCAGACGCAGGAGCTTTTGGTCTGACAGCGGGAGGCCGAGGTACGTCTGTGGGAAAGACGACATGGGGCACCCCAATATGCCGGCGAGATGGGCTGCTCGAGCAGCCGACATGCGCACAGGAACGAACGTGCTCTTGTGGTAGTTGATGTGGAGGCCAATCGCGCGAGAGAAAGAGTCCAGCACACCCCGTAACCTCGTGATTTGCCCCGGATCCGCGCGAAGGACTATGAGTGTGTCATCGGCGTATTGGATGACAGCAACGGGAAGGTCGTCAGCAAGAGGGTGGCGGAGACGGTCATCACCCACGTCCTCGACGAGAAGTGCCCGGAGCAACTCGGCGACAACGAGGAAGAGGTACGGGGACAGAGGGTCACCTTGACGCAGGCCGTTCTTGCAGTTGATCCACCTCCCTGGCACCCCATTCAGCAAGACAGCCGTTTTCCGGTAGAAAGGATAGCAGAGACCCACCCCCGGAAGGTGGTGCCAAACCCGCGCGCCTCCAGGATGAGGTCCAATGCAGCCCAGTTGACGTTGTCAAAAGCTTTCCTGAAATCCAGCTTAAGGACCACGGCAGCGACCTTGCGAACAAGGACGAGGTCAATGGCGTATAGGAAGTTGTCGGTGAGGACGCGCCCCTTGATGAACCCAGACTGCTCAAAGGACACGAGGCGCTCGATATAGGACAGCAATCTGGTCGTCAGGATGCGGGTGACAAGTTTCATCACGCAGTTCTACAGGGAGATGGGCCTGAAGCCATCGGCGGTGATGACGTCCGCCTTCTTGGGCAGCAAGGCGATGAAAGCGCGGTTCACACCATCTAGGGCCGTGTAACAGCCCCAACTTGGTTATGAAAAATACGAAGAATTTTTCCACTTTTGCTTTGCATCTTTTGCATCATGGCATGCATGTGAAACTTGTCACTTCTAACAAATGCACATTGTTTGGAAATCAATTGTAATGGGGAGCCAACTCTTCCCAAAACCACCAACCAAATGTAAGGCTCAACTTAGCAAACCCACTCATCCTTGGACTTCCAAATGTTATAGGAAGTTCCAAGCTTGCTCTTTGAAAACCATTTCTCAACTTCTAATTTTGGTTAAATGAGAAATGAAGTTAAGATTTTCAATTTGGTTCAATTCAATTTATAATGTTGGAACCAAGTTCAACTTCCCCAAAATATCCAAATAAAAATATGGGGTGTTTCACTATTATAATATGAGCCTCCATAAATATTTGCACTATTTTTGGAAATGGTTAATTGCTCCAACTAGAGGCTTTTTGCTTTTATCAAAAATAACTAAATCTAAACCCCTTTGAACAAAGGTTGGTCAAAACAATTTGTTTGGCCTCACCAATTTTTGTGGAAGTGTAAAAGCTTGAATGGAGCCTATGTGATTTTTCCCAGATTTTATAAACATGTTTTAGTTCCTGTTTTAAATCCCTGAAGTTTGCTGAACTTAAAAGAGAAAAACAGAAATTGGAAATGTTTAAAAATCTGCCAAGTGGGTCCCCCTGTCAGTCTCTCTCTCCCCTCTCTTCTCACTGTGCGCCATGGCGCACTGGCGCCATGCCGAGCTGCCGGCGCCGAGCCACCTGCCTCCCTGGAGTCAAGTGGCCCTCCTCGACGCCGCCTGCTCCCTCACTCGCCCCTCCCCCCGTTTCCCCTCTCCATTCGGTCCCGGAAACCCTAACCCTAGCAGTTTCGCCGCTGCGCAGCCGCCGCCGTCCACCGTCGACGTCGCCGACGTCCACCGTCGACGTCGCCGACGCCTCCGTCAACCCCGGGACGAGCTGAGGCTGCCATCTTCACCGTCTCGTTGAGCTGCTTCTCCCCGTGGAAGGAATCGAGCTCGGGAGCTCTAATTCTCGTCGACGACATCGTCTTCCTCCTCTCAGTCCGGCGGCCGACGAGCACGATTGCCGTCGCTACCGGCTTTCCCCTTTGCCTCCGAGCACCCTCACGCGTTCCTGGTGAGTCAGCGTACCTCCTAGACACCCCTCCCTCCGTCTCCCTCTCTGTGGCCTCGCGTTCGTGCGAGCGGCCGCACGGCCGCGCCATGGCCATGCCATGCTGCGCACGCGCGGGACACCGTGGATCCTCCTTTCCGCCTCCGCGCACACGCCCGGCTGCGGCTTCCACTCCCTCACGCCTTGCACAACCGAGGAGCCGCGTAGCGCCGCCAGAAATCGGTCGTCGCCGGTCGTTTCCCCGCCGATGGCCGCCATGCGCGTGCCTGCGTGCCCGGCCTCTCCCTCGGCCTTGGCCGGCCCAAAGGCCGGCTGGCTCGGGAGGGTTCCCGGCCTGGCACCCAGCCTGGGCTGGCCAAAGGCTGGCCAAAGGCCGGCCTGTTCGGGTCACCCCCCGGCCTCGAGCCCGGCCTGGCCGGCTCGGAGGCTGGCCTGCCAGGGAATTTGTTTTCCCTTTTTAATTTTGAAGCAGATTTAAATATTTAATAACCAATTGAATAATGCTTCAAATGTGACGAATCAAATACCAAAATGTTCAGAAAAACATCACCTACCCATTGGTAACATTTCCATACCCTTTTGAGGAAATAATTTCTCCTTCTTTTATGAATTCCAAAAAGGGTTTAAATAATACCTAATTTAGGAAATTCCTAATTCGATAAATAATTATCCAAAAATTATGAATAAGATATAAATGTGATCAACATGTCAAACTCTATCAAACCATGCACTTATCACATCATGATCACAAATTCTTATTTGATGTTATTCATAATTTGATTAAATGAATTAAATTCAATTATTTAATTAATTTGCTATTTATTCATCGACGCTCCAAGAATTACAAATAAGGTACCAAAATGATCGGAAGAACAAACCCTACCCATTTCATGTCATGTTAATGCATATTGAGCCACTTTTTCTAATAATTTAATAATCTATGACAATTGTGGTCATTAACATAAATATGGAGTCGTGTCCAAATAATTGCACTAATTATTTGGAACTCCATTTAATTTGTTAATTAAATTAAATGATAATATCTTTGCATCAATTGTACATGTCATCATGTGTTTGAGCATTGCATCTTTTGTTCTTGTGATTTAGGTGTTCCTTGTTTTCCTTTTGGGTATCGATAGATTCCGGAGTCGAGGGTCTCTCTACTTACCCCGACGAGCAGTACTTCACACCCGGGCAGCAAGGCAAGAGATAACCTAACCTTCTTGGCATCTAGCATCCTATGTTTTGATCAAATTATTTTATCCACCATAATATTGCATGCGGTTCAAAGGTCTCTTTTGGTAAACATAGAATCCTATGAATGCATGTTTCTTCCCCGAGCCAATCGCATGTATTCCTACCTATGAACCCTTGGTTGATGTGTTGGCCGGAGACAAATTATAATTGTTGTATTCATATGCTTAGCTATGCTTAGCCATGCTTAGTTGAATTGCTAGTTATGTCCGTTATTACATTCCATAACCGTTGATGATGTTGGAGTGATTCGGGCATGGTGGATAATGGTGATGCGTAATTAAAATGCTAAGACGGCTTGGGTGAGTTGCCATCGGGGATGGTGTTTTGCCTCACTCTAGCCCCTAGGTGCGAGTTCTTTACCTCTTGAACCAAGACGAGCATGCTGCCATTGGTGGGTGTATGGGCGCCTTACTAACCAAATAACTTGTGCGGGCGTATCCAAGGGTCCTCTAGTTTGCTATTTCCATTTGCCGTGTGTGTGAGCGGAAAAAGGATGATGAGGATGGTGGTGTTAGGATGTGGCGATGGGGCAGGGGCTGAGGCTGGGTAAACTTGCCCTGTGGCCACTGATGACTCTTGGATAGTCTCACGCGAGGTAAAGGTTTAACCGCGCCCGCTTGCCGGCCTTCCCCGGAAGAGGGCCAACTAGGTGAGCCGGACGGTACCAATGGGTAAAATAGTACACCCCTGCAGGGTTAATCTTTTCGAAAAGCCGTGTCCACGGTTATGGACGACTTGGGAATAGACGATAAAATCATAGAGAATCTTAACCTAATTGATATGGCAGCTAAAGGTTGCATAATCACGTGTGTTAAAGGTTCATTTCCTCGAGGGTGATTCGAGGGGGTGCCTTGGTGGAGATGAGTGTGGTCGGTTATAAAAAAAGGGTTCGCTGAGAACCAATGATGACAAATGTTACTCTCTTACCCCTTTTGAAAAGTATTCTGAGTAGACGAATGCCAAGTGTCATTTATTCTTCTGTTTATGAAACTTAGCTTTATGCAAAAGAAATACATATAAAGCTTTAGAGCCTCCGTCAGTCATTGGGCCTATATCGCCCTACTAAACTTGCGAGTACATCGTACTCAGTCTCTCTTTGCTGCCTCTATGTTTTTTTGTATTTCAGAGGAGGACGACACCGAGCAACTAGGTGGGTTCTTTGTTGACGTCGACTACTAGTCTGGGGTTCCCAGGTGGCAGCTTGGGACCGTGGAACAAGCTGGCTGGGAGATGTTATTGTAGGCCTCTTAGGCCATATTTTGCTTCTTGTTGTTAGACAACACTACCCGCTTCCGCTTGTTGAATTGTTGGATCTGTGATCCTTTTGCTTGTATATTTGTATTCTTCTCGTTATATGAGTTGCTATACTTTTGTGTCGTAGAGTCATGCTTTGTGCCAGTTCTGTTCTACAAGTCTCGATCTTTGTTTTATACCTTGATGGTTGTGCCGACTACATAGCCTCTCTGTATAATTCCGGGGTCGGGGCGCTACAAGTTGGTATCAGAGCAGGACTGCCTGTAGGAAACCCTTTCTTCTGGTCGATGTCGAGTCTAGTGAAAACTATTTTGACCTAAAAATGAGTTGTGAAAACCTTCTTAGGATTCTTTTTACTCCTCATCCAACTCGCTCTACTCTGATTCTTACCTCTATTTGTTTTGTGCTTGGTGTCGGTGTTTAGGTTCTCGGGGGTGTGGGTTCTTACCGTCCAGTTATGCCTCGAGTCCGTTATATCCGTTTGATATCGCCTCGATGACGTGATGTCACCGTGGTTGCCTAAATCTGTCTTTGGTGTTTATTGCTTCTTAAATACCTATATCTGGGAGCAACCAATGATCTACCTTATCTGTCAGAATTGGTTACTAACTTGCCGTTATTCCAATTCTTCAGAATGGCTCCTACCCGCCGTGGGGAACATAGCAACCCTGATCCACCACCGCCACCCTCAATGGCGGAGGTTATGATGGCTATCGAACAAAACCGCCTGCGCAATGAGCTGTTGCTCGAGCAGCTGGTCCAGCAAGGGGCCAGGAGGAACACGGAGTGCACCACCCTCAACCAGTTCTTGCGGTCCCAACCTCCCACTTTCTCCGAGGCTAAGGAGCCGCTTGATGCGGATGATTGGCTTCGGGCTATCGAGCGCAAGTTTGCCGCTCTTCACGTCCCGGCGGTGGAGCATATCAACTTCGCCACCTACCTTCTAGAAGGAGCCGCCGGCTCCTGGTGGGAGAGCCAAGTGGCAATGGTTGCCGCGGGCCATGTCATCACTTGGGAGGAGTTCCGCGCCGCTTTCCGTGCGGCGTACATCCCCAAGCCCATCCTCGAGCTCAAGAGGCGGGAGTTCCTAGACCTAACCCAGGGACGCATGGACGTCCAAGCCTATGGGCGGGAGTTCAACCACCTCTCCCGTTACGCCCCTCGGGACGTGACGAATGATGAGGACAAGCAATACCTCTTCCGCAAGGGGGTCGCACCTCGTCTCCGATACGAGCTCCTACCCTTCAAGTTCACCTCCTACCAGGAGCTCTACAATCAGGCTCTTACCATGGAGCAGGGTAGGAAGGAGCTGGAGGCTTCTAAGAGGCCAGCTCCAGCTGATCACCAGAGCTCCTCTTCTACTGAAGGCAAGAAGCGCAAGGTATTTGTGCCTTTCAACACCGTGCCTAAGGCGCCCTTCGCGCCGAAGCCCACCGGGTACCTGCCACCTCCGCCTCGCCCAGCTACTTCGACCTTGGGTGCGGGTGGAAGTGTGTACCACCCTCAGCTGCCTCCACCACCGCAAAGGCCCACTTGTTTCAGCTGTGGCCAGATGGGGCACTTCTCCAGGGAGTGTCCCCAGAAGGCACCGGCTACCTCAGCACCGGCACCTGCTCCCTCTACACCAGCCGCCAAGGCCGTGCCCATCAGCCGTGGTCGCCTAAACCACGTCTCGGCTGAAGGAGTTGAAAGGGACCCCCGTGTTCTTATGGGTATGCTTCGAATCAATGATTATCTAGCTTCAGTCTTATTAGATTCTGGAGCATCGCTTTCATTCATATCCATATCATATGCACTCAACCGTCAACTACCATTTGAGGATATGGACTCCCCGTTAGGGGTCAAGTCGTCCCTTGTTCTCTCAATAACCTATGGTTTTGGGCAAGAGTCATTTTGTCTATCACCTTAAGTTATCTCCTTTTTCCTTCCGCCTCTTTGGCATGTCATGTTAGTTAGCTAAAGCTATGCAACGAAGAAGAGGTGTGTTGTCATGTTTCCCTCATCCCTATTTCTACTCTAGAATCTCGGGACGAGATTCCTGTAAGGGGGGTAGAATTGTAACAGCCCCAACTTGGTTATGAAAAATACGAAGAATTTTTCCACTTTTGCTTTGCATCTTTTGCATCATGGCATGCATGTGAAACTTGTCATTTCTAACAAATGCACATTGTTTTGGAAATCAATTGTAATGGGGAGCCAACTCTTCCCAAAACCACCAACCAAATGTAAGGCTCAACTTAGCAAACCCACTCATCCTTGGACTTCCAAATGTTATAGGAAGTTCCAAGCTTGCTCTTTGAAACCATTTCTCAACTTCTAATTTTGGTTAAATGAGAAATGAAGTTAAGATTTTCAATTTGGTTCAATTCAATTTATAATGTTGGAACCAAGTTCAACTTCCCCAAAATATCCAAATAAAAATATGGGGTGTTTCACTATTATAATATGAGCCTCCATAAATATTTGCACTATTTTTGGAAATGGTTAATTGCTCCAACTAGAGGCTTTTTGCTTTTATCAAAAATAACTAAATCTAAACCCCTTTGAACAAAGGTTGGTCAAAACAATTTGTTTGGCCTCACCAATTTTTGTGGAAGTGTAAAAGCTTGAATGGAGCCTATGTGATTTTTCCCAGATTTTATAAACATGTTTTAGTTCCTGTTTTAAATCCCTGAAGTTTGCTGAACTTAAAAGAGAAAAACAGAAATTGGAAATGTTTAAAAATCTGCCAAGTGGGTCCCCCTGTCAGTCTCTCTCTCCCCTCTCTTCTCACTGTGCGCCATGGCGCACTGGCGCCATGCCGAGCTGCCGGCGCCGAGCCACCTGCCTCCCTGGAGTCAAGTGGCCCTCCTCGACGCCGCCTGCTCCCTCACTCGACCCTCCCCCCGTTTCCCCTCTCCATTCGGTCCCGGAAACCCTAACCCTAGCAGTTTCGCCGCTGCGCAGCCGCCGCCGTCCACCGTCGACGTCGCCGACGTCCACCGTCGACGTCGCCGACGCCTCCGTCAACCCCGGGACGAGCTGAGGCCGCCATCTTCACCGACGCGTTGAGCTGCTTCTCCCCGTGGAAGGAATCAAGCTCGGGAGCTCTAATTCTCGTCGACGACATCGTCTTCCTCCTCTCAGTCCGGCGGCCGACGAGCACGATTGCCGTCGCTACCGGCTTTCCCCTTTGCCTCCGAGCACCCTCACGCGTTCCTGGTGAGTCAGCGTACCTCCTAGACACCCCTCCCTCCGTCTCCCTCTCTGTGGCCTCGCGTTCGTGCGAGCGGCCGCACGGCCGCGCCATGGCCATGCCATGCTACGCACGCGCGGGACACCGTGGATCCTCCTTTCCGCCTCCGCGCACACGCCCGGCTGCGGCTTCCACTCCCTCACGCCTTGCACAACCGAGGAGCCGCGTAGCGCCGCCAGAAATCGGTCGTCGCCGGTCGTTTCCCCGCCGATGGCCGCCATGCGCGTGCCTGCGTGCCCGGCCTCTCCCTCGGCCTGGGCCGGCCCAAAGGCCGGCTGGCTCGGGAGGGTTCCCGGCCTGGCACCCAGCCTGGGCTGGCCAAAGGCTGGCCAAAGGCCGGCCTGTTCGGGTCACCCCCCGGCCTCGAGCCCGGCCTGGCCGGCTCGGAGGCTGGCCTGCCAGGGAATTTGTTTTCCCTTTTTAATTTTGAAGCAGATTTAAATATTTAATAACCAATTGAATAATGCTTCAAATGTGACGAATCAAATACCAAAATGTTCAGAAAAACATCACCTACCCATTGGTAACATTTCCATACCCTTTTGAGGAAATAATTTCTCCTTCTTTTATGAATTCCAAAAAGGGTTTAAATAATACCTAATTTAGGAAATTCCAAATTCGATAAATAATTATCCAAAAATTATGAATAAGATATAAATGTGATCAACATGTCAAACTCTATCAAACCATGCACTTATCACATCATGATCACAAATTCTTATTTGATGTTATTCATAATTTGATTAAATGAATTAAATTCAATTATTTAATTAATTTGCTATTTATTCATCGATGCTCCAAGAATTAAAAATAAGGTACCAAAATGATCGGAAGAACAAACCCTACCCATTTCATGTCATGTTCATGCATATTGAGCCACTTTTTCTAATAATTTAATAATCTATGACAATTGTGGTCATTAAGATAAATATGGAGTCGTGTCCAAATAATTGCACTAATTATTTGGAACTCCATTTAATTTGTTAATTAAATTAAATGATAATATCTTTGCATCAATTGTACATGTCATCATGTGTTTGAGCATTGCATCTTGTGTTCTTGTGATTTATGTGTTCCTTGTTTTCCTTTTGGGTATCGATAGATTCCGAAGTCGAGGGTCTCTCTACTTACCCCGACGAGCAGTACTTCACGACCGGGCAGCAAGGCAAGAGATAACCTAACCTTCTTGGCATATAGCATCCTATGTTTTGATCAAATTATTTTATCCACCATAATATTGCATGCGGTTCAAAGGTCTCTTTTGGTAAACATAGAATCCTATGAATGCATGTTTCTTCCCCGAGCCAATCGCATGTATTCCTACCTATGAACCCTAGGTTGATGTGTTGGCCGGAGACAAATTATAATTGTTGTATTCATATGCTTAGCTATGCTTAGCCATGCTTAGTTGAATTGCTAGTTATGTCCGTTATTACATTCCATAACCGTTGATGATGTTGGAGTGATTCGGGCATGGTGGATAATGGTGATGCGTAATTAAAATGCTAAGACGGCTTGGGTGAGTTGCCATCGGGGATGGTGTTTTGCCTCACTCTAGCCCCTAGGTGCGAGTTCTTTACTTCTTGAACCAAGACGAGCGTGCTGCCATTGGTGGGTGTATGGGCGCCTTACTAACCAAATAACTTGTGCGGGCGTATCCAAGGGTCCTCTAGTTTGCTATTTCCATTTGCCGTGTGTGTGAGCGGAAAAAGGATGATGAGGATGGTGGTGTTAGGATGTGGCGATGGGGCAGGGGCTGAGGCTGGGTAAACTTTCCCTGTGGCCACTGATGACTCTTGGATAGTCTCACGCGAGGTAAAGGTTTAACCGCGCCCGCTTGCCGGCCTTCCCCGGAAGAGGGCCAACTAGGTGAGCCGGACGGTACCAATGGGTAAAATAGTACACCCCTGCAGGGTTAATCTTTTCGAAAAGCCGTGTCCACGGTTATGGACGACTTGGGAATAGACGATAAGATCATAGAGAATCTTAACCTAATTGATATGGCAGCTAAAGGTTGCATAATCACGTGTGTTAAAGGTTCACTTCCTCGAGGGTGATTCGAGGGGGTGCCTTGGTGGAGATGAGTGTGGTCGGTTATAAAAAAAGGGTTCGCTGAGAACCAATGATGACAAATGTTACTCTCTTACCCCTTTTGAAAAGTATTCTGAGTAGACGAATGCCAAGTGTCATTTATTCTTCTGTTTATGAAACTTAGCTTTATGCAAAAGAAATACATATACAGCTTTAGAGCCTCCGTCAGTCATTGGGCCTATATCGCCCTACTAAACTTGCGAGTACATCGTACTCAGTCTCTCTTTGCTGCCTCTATGTTTTTTTGTATTTCAGAGGAGGACGACACCGAGCAACTAGGTGGGTTCTTCGTTGACGTCGACTACTAGTCTGGGGTTCCCAGGTGGCAGCTTGGGACCGTGGAACAAGCTGGCTGGGAGATGTTATTGTAGGCCTCTTAGGCCATATTTTGCTTCTTGTTGTTAGACAACACTACCCGCTTCCGCTTGTTGAATTGTTGGATCTGTGATCCTTTTGCTTGTATATTTGTATTCTTCTCGTTATATGAGTTGCTATACTTTTGTGTCGTAGAGTCATGCTTTGTGCCAGTTCTGTTCCACAAGTCTCGATCTTTGTTTTATACCTTGATGGTTGTGCCAACTACATAGCCTCTCTGTATAATTCCGGGGTCGGGGCGCTACAGGCCGTTGTACCGCCATGAAAATCGGTGAGGAAGGCCATAACATCGGGGCGGAGGAGGGGCCAGAATGCACGGTAGAAGGCGGGGCCAAAGCCGTCAGGACCAGGGCTGCTATCCACCCGCATCGCCCAGAGCCCATCGCGCGCCTCCTGCTCGGTGAACGGGGACTCAAGGGCGTCGAGCCCTGGCACGCGTGGAAGGACCCTCTGGAGGTCGAAGTCCCAAACCGGCGGTTGCGAGGTTCCAAGGAGATCAGAGTAAAACCGGTGCAGGACGGCAGCTTTGTCGGAGTGGTTGACGAGGATCCCGCCATCGGCATGAAACACCTTGATCTGATTACTGCGAAGACGCGCGGAAGCGCAGGCATGGAAGAATTTCGTGTTTTCCTCTCCCAGACGACAGAGACGATAAGTGAAGCGCTGCCGCCAGTAGAGGCTCAGTTTCCCGTATTCCTCCGAGAGACGGCCACGGACGAGATCACGGAGCAGGCGTTCGGGCGGGAGCAGCGCGCGAAACTCTTCCACCGTGTCCAGCACATCAATAACCTTTCGGCAATTTGAAATTAGCTCGGCAGGCCGCCGTCGTGACCGAGCCCATTTCTTCGAAGCAGCCCGCGCCCATTTAAGCGAGTTGACCAAGCGAGAGGCCGCGCACTCGCGCACCCTGTTCTGGCGACGGTTCCAGACGGAAGAGACCAAGGCCCTGTAATCTTGAGAAGCGGCCCATGAGCGTTCAAACCTGAAAACTTGACTCACCGGGGCGCGCGAGGAGGCACTGAGCAGCAGAGGAACATGGTCCGATGTGTTCCGTAGCAACGACACCAGCGACGAGTTGAACAATTGGGCCCCCCAAGCGAGGTTGATCAGCGCGCGGTCCAGGCGTACCATCGTGGGGTCGACACGCCCGTTTGACCACGTGAACCGCCGGTCTAATAGGGGAAGGTCTTGGAGCTCCAGCTCGTCGATCAGATCAAGCAGCTCGCCAGCGGAGCCGGCGTCAAAGTTGTCGTTGTTCCGGTCTTCAGGACAGCAGGCGACATTGAAGTCTCCAATGATCAGCCACGGCGAGTCGACGGAGGCGGCAAGGGCGCGGAGCTCAGCGAAGAGCACGGCGCGCCGCGCCCGGTCGCACGGAGCATACACGTTCGTCACGGCGAACCGCATGCCGTCCGCAGCCAGCTCAAAGACGGTGGTGAGGGAGTGCTCCAGCGGGCGATCGGAGATGTGAGCGACGGTGCGCGCATCCCACGCCGTGATGATCCCTCCGGACGCGCCCACTGACGGAACGGCAGAGAGGGCGGCGAAGCCGGGAGGGAGGAAGGACGCCGCCTTGGATGCAGTCACAGAAGGCAGCTTGTTCTCCTGGAGGCATATTATCTAACTATTTGTGAAACTTGTGTGAATATATATTGGATTGGAATAGGAACAGACAAAGATTAGAAACCCAAAATAAAAGGAATACATATAGCAATACTAGAATCTCAAAAAAAAAAATCTACTACTATATTTAAAGACGAACCGAATCGCGGCCTCTCCACGCCCCGTGCACTGTTCCTGGAACAGTACGCACTGTAGATGCACAGTAGCTACAGTAGCCACGCGATCCGCGCCGTCCGTCGCCCATCGGATGATCCACGCGGCGCGTTCGTGACGGTTTTGCAAAAAAACCATTTACTAAACAACAAATCAAACCCGCAGTCCACAGTTTTGCAATGAAAAGGACCTACAAAAAAATACATAAAAACTTAGGGTGCTTTCTGCAAAAATGTCGTCACTTCCCCCCTTTCCCCTTCTCTCCCGCGCGGCGCCGGAGGGCTGCCACCGCCGCCGACGCGTCGTGCCGCCGCTACACACCCTCCCGTTCAGATCGAAAACCACCGGCGGGACGTCCTCGGCCTCCTCTCCATCCTCACGGAAAATCGCGAGCTGGGAAGCTCGGAGACGCCCGCGGCAAGGTCGTTTTCGCCGTGTCCGTACGCCGCCACCGTGCTTCGATTCGCCGCCTCCCGACCTCGCCTTGCCCGGCGCCGCCGCGCTTCGGCTCCCCGCGACGCGCCGCGTCGAATGCGCTAGGCCGCGCCTCCTCTCTCGCCCTCCAGCGACGCCGCCGTGGTCGACGTCACCGCACGAGGAAGAAGATGGCAGCCATTGCTGACGTCATCGGATGACGTCAGCAAGCAAGGGCCCACCTGTCATACGCCCATTCTTTATGTATTTTGTTTTGTGAATTATTAAATTCCTGACATGCGGGTCCCAGTTGTCATACTTTTAAAAATAATTGCATACAAAAAAAAATTTAATATTTGTAAATTCATATCTTTAAAACTACAAATCAGAAAAATTCAAACGATATATCAAAATTTACAGAAATAAAAGAGTTTTCAAATTAAATTCCTGACGTGCGGGTCCCAGTTGTCATACTTTCCCAGTTGTCATACTTTTAAAAATAGTTGCATAAAAAAATAATATTTGTAAATTCATATCATTAAAACTACAAATCAGAAAATTTCAAACGATATATAAAAATTTACAGAAATAAAAGAGTTTTCAAATTAAATTCCTGACGTGCGGGTCCCAGATGTCATACTTTTAAAAATAATTGCATAAAAAACTAATATTTGTAAATTCATAACTTTAAAACTACAAATCAGAAAAATTCAAACGATATATCAAAATTAGCAGACATAAAAAAAAGTTTTCAAATTAAATTCCTGACGTGCGGGTCCCAGTTGTCATGCTTTTAAAAATAATTGCATAAAAAAACTTATATTTGTAAATTCATATCTTATATTTGTAAACTCATATCTTTAAAACTACAAATCAGAAAAAATCAAATGATATATCAAAATTTACAGAAATAAAAGAGTTTCCAAACAATTTCGGCACGCATTTCCCTCGGTTTTCACTTTCACAAACGAAAAAAAAACAAACTTTTCTTTTCCCATGATCATAATTTTGACACAAATTTTAAAATTAACATTGTACATTCAACCTCACAACAAACATATATGTAAATTTGTATATAAGTTTCTTAATCTTATTTGCAATAAACATGTCAAAAACAATTAAACATCTGACATGTGGAACCAACTTATTTAAAAGAATTCTATAAAATAATTAATATTGTAAAATCAATAACTTTTTAACTGTTTAACAGAAAAATGTGTTCAATATACCTCGCATTTCCCTCAGTTTTCACTTTTACAAACAAAAAAAAAACTACCTTCTCTTTTCTCGTGATCATAATTTTGACAAAAAAACATATATGTAAATTTGTATATAAGTTGCTTAATCTTATTTGCAATAAACATGTCAAAAACAATTAAATATCTAACATGTGGAACCAACTAATTTAAAAGATTTCTAGAAAATAATTAATATTGTAAAATCAATAACTTTTTAACTGTTTAACAGAAAAATGTGTTCAATATACCTCGCATTTCCCTCAGTTTTCACTTTTACAGACAAAAAAAAAACTACCTTTTCTTTTCCCGTGATCATAATTTTGACAAAAAAAATAAAATTAACATTATACTTTCAACCTCACAACAAACATACATACGAACATATATGTAAAATTTGTATGTAAGTTGCTTAATCTTATTTGCAATAAACATCTCAGAAGCAATTAAACATCTGACATGTGAGACCCACTTATTTAAAATAATTCTAGAAAATAATTAATATTGATACATATTTAAACATTTAAAATTGTTGAAATTTTGAATTTCGCTTTTGGTTTGTGGCCAAATATTTTCTTATGAATTTTTAACAAATTCACATAATATATTGAAACTACAAATCAAATTCTAAATAGAACATGCTTAACAGAATTTATAACACTTTAGACGTATTGTTTTACGGTATTTAAATAATTCTGCAACACTACTAAGTGCTGCATTGACTACTTATTGAATGTGACCAAATTACAAAAAAGAGTATTTAAACCATTCAAATGCCTTCAAAATCCACCAAGAAAAACAAATATATTAATTCAGCAAGAATTTTCTATTCAAATATATTCAGCCAAAAAAAATATGAAAACATAGCAGTTCCTCTAATTATGTGGAGTTGAAATTAGTAAATGCTCAGTCAATACGTTTCCTGTAATTTTAGACTCAAATTAAACATTTCATCGCATATCATCACACCAAAAGATGCATTTAATCTCCACACAAAAGACTAGCACATTTTCAAACTCTCCACACAAAAGATGCATTAAAAAAAAACACAATAATTTCCAGACGATAATATTTGACTACATCAGATGAATTAACGTGGATGATATACTTTAAAAAATATATGTTTACACTTATAAATATGTTATTTCCCTCAGTTTTCACTTTTACAAACAAAAAAAAACTACCTTTTCTTTTCCCATGATCATAATTTTGACAAAAAAAAACATATATGTAAATTTGTATATAAGTTGCTTAATCTTATTTGCAATAAACATGTCAAAAACAATTAAACATCTAACATGTGAGACCCACTTATTTAATAGAATTCTAGAAAATAATTAATATTGATACATATTTAAACATTTAAAATTGTTGAAATTTTGAATTTCGCTTTTGGTTTGTGGCCAAAAGATGCTTTAAAAAAAACACAATAATTTCCAGACGATAATATTTGACTACATCAGATGAATTAACGTGGATGATATACTTTTTAAAAAATATGTTTACACTTATAAATATGTTAAAGGTCAATTTTTCCACAAATGCTTGATTAAATGAATAATTGCATAGCATACAAATTCATATCCCCTAATTATGGATTGAATTTCAATTGCATTTAAAAATTATCAAAAAATGTATTTGCTTTAATTATTCAGCTAAAATTTGCATGTGGTACAAATTAAAAAAAACAAATTCCCACACTTTCTAAAAAAAAAGGATATTTCCAATTTTTGAAATTTACCACACGCCCCATATGACAAAATTGCAAATTCGAAAAACCTTCAAGAATTCCAATGGCTTCCAAATTTGATCATTTGAAAGCCAACAAAAAAAAATAGCTTCCCACTTTCACCAATTTTTGAAATTCAAAAAAATTATAAATAAATATCTCCGAATATAACCAGGGGAAAACACGAGTAATGCATGAAAACAATCAGCAAATTACATACAAACATGTTATACTAAAGGACAACAAAAAGGAATACTCAATTTTTGTCACCATTTAGAGGATGAATTAACGTGGATGATATCCTTTAAAAAAATATGTTTGCAAAAATGTTGCATTCCTAACAGGTAGGACCATTTAACTAAAACAATTTGCACAAAATAAAAAATGTTCGGAAAAAACAATATTTTCGAACAAAACCACCTGAAAAATATGAATAACATATCTAACCGATCAGAATAAATAGATACTTGCTACTTATGGGGAAAAAATGTTTTCAAATTCCAAAAATGTATAACATTTCGCAAAAAAAAAAAACTTCTTATAAATATGTAAAGGTAAGTTTTTCCACAAATGCTTGATTAAATGAATAATTGCATAGCATACAAATTCATATCCCCTAATTATAGATTGAATTTCAATTGCACCTAAAAATTATAAAAAAATAAAAAAATGTACAAAAAAAAATCACCAAGGGCGTGGCGTGACGCCACGCCAAATTCAACTAGTACAATCCAAATTTCAATCCAATTCTTGCGTGGGTTCTGTGTCGTCCCATAATTAACCTGCGCCGTGGAAATCTTGTGTGGCGATCTCTGCCGGAACGGGACACCAGGCCAGCTGCACCCAGTTATATCTGGGTTTATTAATTTCCGTTTGTTACAGTTCCAATCGATCAGCTCTTGTAAATTTCTCCAAGAGATCTTGTCGTTCTATTCGTTAATTAATCTGACCGGCCGTTCATTAGAATCTACCGCACTGTTAGCTATAGCTGGTACACCTGAAAGCCGGCCGTGTCAAGCAGTTTCCTCCCCCGGAACGAATCGGCTCTCCATTTCTGGACCTTGTGGCAAAGGTGATCCAACCAGAACTGGCTCCCGTCGTGGACGTGCATCTCCTCGAGCACCATGGCGTTCTCCGCCAGGAACTTGGCGAGCTGCACCTCGAAGCAGTTGACCTCCTTGTTGCTCTTGTACCGCAGCGTCACCTTCCGCAGGCTCGTCTCCAGGCAGGTGAACGCGGTGTTGTCGGTTAAGCCTGCCGGGAACGTCAAGGTCCCACCGAGCTCCACCTCGCCACGGTGCGCAGATGGCATGGACTGGAGCTGCTCGAATCGTTCCTTTGATTCTCGGAAGGTAGTGCTGCCGCCGACCTTGGACTCGCGGAAGTCGCCGCGGCCGTAGCAGTAGTAGTCGTCCTGCATGTCTAACCTGAGGCGGAGCTCGGACATGGCCGGGCAGGAGCGGAGCAGGCTCGCCACCGCCGCCACCGTGTTTCTGTTCTTGTACTCGTATTTCCCGTCTAGCTCGAGGAGCTTGAGGTTTGGGAACGTGGGAAGCAGGACGACCCTGCCGTGCTCCTCCTCGCCCGCGATAATGTCTTCGATGCAGTCGAGGCGCAGCTTCAGGACCCTCGTGCTGGAGAAGCTCGGGAGCATACGCGACGATGGCTGGTATCTGCGAAAATAGTACTCGCGAGTGGCATCGATGTCTACTAGTGCCAGCCCCGGCGCGGGCGATGTCAGCGAGAGCTTGAGGGGGACTCCCTTGTAGCGGAAGGAGCGCAGGCTCGGCATGTCGAGCTCGATGCCCGTGATGGCGGAATCTTCGAGCTTGTTGGCATCCGAATAGGTCTCGAGCACCATGGCGGTGACCGTCGGGCAGCGTAGGCGGATGCGCAGACAGCAAATGTCCGGCGGCCTGTAGTAGGTGTAGTAGGGCTCCTCCTCGGCGTCGGCGGCGGAACCAGGTGACGAACCAAGTGGCTCCGGCGGCGCCTTTTCGACCAGGTTCTCCAGCACCAGAGTGGCGAGGACCGGGGCGGCGTCGACCATAGCCTGGAGATGCCCCTCCACGAGGAGGCAGTGGACCAGAGTCAGATCCGTGAGGCGCGGGAAAGCAAGGAGCGTCGACGGCGGCTCAATGTTGCAGCATCGGAGCTCCAGCACCCGGATCGTGGCGGCGCACGGCAGGGTGGCTAGCGGCGGGTCGTACATCTTGTGGTAGTAGTTACGCACCTCGCAGCCGATGCGGAGCTCTTCGAGTACGGCCGCAGCGGGGTCGGCGAGGAGGCCCGCGACCCGGACGTCGTCTTCCGGTTCGTCGTCGTCGTAGTAGTAACAACCGCGGTAGGCGCCTATAGCTAGATAGAGAGTGAGCTTCTTGAGGGTCGTCCCGGAGAGGGCGGCCGTGGCGTCGCGGAAAAAGGCGTCGAAGCGGGCTTCGTGATCTTGGGAGCAGGAGTAGGGCCTGCTGTCGAGGTTGAGGACGCCCGTGAGGCGCCAGAGCGGACGCCATCGGCGCGAGAGGATGGAGCTGGCAGCGGATTCCTTCGCCGGCGCGAAGGATAAGATGCGCTGGAGAAGATGGTCAGGGAGGGCCGAGAGACGGTCGGCGGCGGCCATCGTCCACGATGAACAGTTAGGGATCTACTCCTAGAAAGGGTATCTGCATTGGCCGATCGATCGGATCAGACGTACGCGCGTAGGTAAGCCTGGACCTGTGGGCCTGTGGCCCGAGCTTTGTTGGGCTCGCCAATCGGGTTGCATTTCCTGGACCGCAACGAGGTCGGGCCTAGCTAGCCCAGCTCGTTCGGCCCACGCGTTTTAACCGATGCGTTTCATATGCCCACAGGCCAGGTTCATGATACAAAGCTAACTCAACTGGTGTCTTCCAATTTCATAGAGCGCCTGATATAGTGCAGATACTAGCCACATCTACAGAGACAACCTCATGGGACCTAAAAACAAATCCCCGACATTGATTGGTTGGCTTCGTCAACATGAACCACGGAAGCTGCGATTTTGTTCGTCGAGCTTTCGAAGCAAGCTCGACATACTCTTCCACTGAAAGGTCCACTCCATCTCTGCCATGGAGACCTTCTGCCGAGGCTTCACTGTTAAGTACGTAGGGCTTTGATCTCAGCTGATTCTCCCATCTTCTTAGCTGCAAGACACCTGACTTCGATCAGCAGTGTTGCTATCCGTAATGTCGCTGAATTTGTTCTAGTTGAGGTTAGGCTTCCTAGGTTAAGTGCAGGACGAACGCTGGATGGTATCATTTGCTGCCTAGCAACCAGCCTTTACAACACAAAAGCATCACCTAATAAGAAGCGGATGGCAGATAGTGACAACAACAAAAATCTTCACTGAATCCCACTGTCCAAATTCCAAATATTATGATTCTCGATTTTTTTTTCCAAATATGTATTATCTTCATGTCAACCGGCTGAGCTAAATTCCACGTGAAGTTCCAATTGTACATTATGTAACATATTTGAATAAGAAAAGGATTGTTAGGGAAACAGATTGCTTTACCATTCTACTTTCAGAAAACAGACTTAATTGCCCATGGAAAGAATTAGCTGCCCTACAAAGATAAGTACAATTTTCCTATGTGTCCTACAGTCTATGATTGGACAAAACGGGAACAAAAGTATAGACATACTTTCAAAAAAGCAGTTCCAAAGCACTATACCAGCAGGTTTCAGTGACTAATGTGCATATGATCCAACTGTTATGTATCCAACTGAAGAGAACATATACCTTCCCATCTCCGGCCACAACCACTGGATCAGCACCTTGAGCAATCCTCTTTTGTTTTGCCGAAGCAAGAGGCAGCTGTGAGATTTTCAAAGCAACCTTCTCGACATTATCCGTCTACAGATTTACACGTGTAACTTGTCAGCAGCACAATAGTAACCATAGGATAAATATTGTAGGGGGAATGAGTAATTAACTCCAACCCACGGCTTTTAGAAAAGATCCTTGCCTCAGTTTCATTTCCAAAAATGTAGTCCACAACTCTACATACCTAAAGTGGTAATACACACACAAGAATTCTTAAAACAAATGAACCAAATCTCATGAACTACCAAGCTTTAGCAGGCTGACAGATTAGCATGTGGTAAAAATTGGACACTGGTTATGCAAGCATCACAGCAGAGCAGGTAACACTTACGGAATAACCTTCTCTTGGCCGTCATGGAAAAACTCGCAGATAAATGGAGCAAAGAGGTTCATCGAGAAAACCTGGAAACAACATGGCCAATTAAACACTAGTGACCACTTCACAGGGAACCTTTTCTGTTCTAAACTTTCACCTTCATTTTCAGCAGCATGCTCAGCAACAAGCTGAATAGAGTCAGGGGACACCGTAAAGAAAAAGCCAGTAATATATATGTATTAATGCTGCTATGCAACATGGAAAAAATCTTATTTACTTACCACTCAAAACATATCATGCCCAAGCCATCATCAGGGAGACGAGCGATCTGCAGACTCTAGCACCGCTGCAATTCATAAACAAGGCTAGTGTTGCTGCCACAGTCCACACGCACCACATATATCATGATCATGTACAGAAAAACCACCATAGAATCATAGGGACAAAGGAGAGGCATTGATTCTAACTTCTTTTTTATAGAAGCTAAATGTCTGAACTACAAGGGTAAGGATTTTTTTAGCATTTTCTATTTTTCTATTTTTTTGGGTTATGTAAGCTACAGAGGGTGCAAACTAGTGCTTGTACAATTGCACTACAGCCCACCTCTTCTACGATTATGGACTACGGATAACAAATTAAGAAAGGAAGAAAATTATTAGAGTTTTTACAACACACAGAAACATGCTATTAATTTGAATAGCATCGATGATTCCAAACTGCCGCCCAACGAAAATCCTGCTCTGCTCGAGCACAATGTCCCTCAACTAGTAAAATTAGTTGTTCATCTCAACTCTGCGACGAAGTACTGCGAGTGTCAGCGGGCCGCAGCTCGGAGAGGAGGGAAGTCAGCGTTATAGCGGGTCCCAGCTTGGAGAGGAGGGAAGTCAGCGTCATCTTTTAGTTGGTAAGAATCCTCAGGTCTGCAAGAATTCCATTGACAATGTTATGCACATTCATTGAACGGTGATGCAAGAACATGAGCGTCATGAACCAGACAGGAATGATGTACCTGCATTGCGCGGCACTCACTCTTGGTTTAGGACTCTGTATTGTGGAGGCAGGGGCTTCTACGGGCCTGCTTTGGGTCACACTGGCAGCGGGCCTAGGGTTCCGCACTGTTGAACCTGTGGCTTCAACAGGATAGATTTTGGCCGCACTAGCTGCGGCTTCGGGCTCTTCACTGCTAACGCAGGGGCTGCTTGTACCGGCTTCTTGGTAGCAACCAGAGGAGGGAAATCTTCCATGAACTTAGCTGTGAGAAGACTCGCCGAAAAAAGGCCCTATGGTTCCAAACTCTAGGTTCTCATGTCTCTGCGATGTGATCGATTGACTGTTAACCATAGTGACAGCAGGTGGAGAGGAATGGCCGGTACTGGGTACCGGAATATTTCCTTGGCCTCCACCACCATGATGCGGAAGCACTATCCTTGGAGGAGGAAGTGGCGGTGTTTCTATCGATCCATTTTCATACCTGACAAGCACTTCGTTAGTATGAAAACTTTTGTTGCCAATGTTTTCATGTTTGAGCAGTATTGTGTACCTCTGTTCACAGTTCTCTGCCATCTCAGTGGTTCGCGGTTCTCCTGTTGTGCTTTCAATCGAAGCATGTCCATTGCTTGAGTTAATTCGGTCTAGTTTATTCTCTACAGAAACTTGATCTAGTTCCTTCTGTTTTGTCTTTTTATCATACCAGGACTTGTCCGTGCAAATTTCATGAGCCTGCAAGAACAAAGCTGGAGTGAATGGCTACTTACAGACATGCATGTTTTAATTAGTGATACATGTTTTTAAGTATGCATAAAATGTTTCTTCTACAAGCCACATTATAAGGCTTGAGCCTAGACATTTCATATGTGAGTTTCTATTGACCCTGAAACGAGTGGGAAAGCGAAACATATAGCCGGTGGACCATTTTCATTGGTGCAACAATAGAGTCAATTTACTGAAAACAGAACAAAAATGTAAACCATGGAACATAAGCAAAAAAATCATGTCTCCAGGTTTCTCACCATTTTGGGAATGTATGTGCCAGTTCCACGTGACTTACGAATATCCCCTGGCATATAAGGCGAAGAAAAAGGACAATTCTCTGGATAGAATGCCAAT